>CABHPP010121974.1:15572-44699 GCA_902168425.1 Peromyscus attwateri | reverse complement strand
TGTAGCTTGATGGGTCACAGCATGAACATAGCTAGATGCTTCACACAAGGTAGTCTCCTGAGGCTTTAATAATCTGGTGAAATACATCTTGGAATTAGCCTTGGTGGCCAAAGAAACACTTTCTCCAACATTGCTTCACTCTCAGGTAGCATAGTGCAGACCAAGAGTTCACTGGATAGTGGAGACAGATAAGTAGACCATGGGGACTTTGGTAGCTGAGCCTAGCACTGGGAGATCTTACATATGTTAACAGGACCACCTATGCACAGAGCCTCTAGATTTGACCCCTGCTATTGGAGAGACACATGGCATTTGTTTGTTGGCTTATTCTAGGCAGTATCACATGTGGGTGAGTCTCAAACCACAGATCTCCTCTGCAGGAACAAGACCGTTGCAGTAGGAACATGTTGACAATGGTCATTCATGGTGTTGCACTGGTTTGAGCAGGCTAGGGTCTCAATGATACAATATTGCAGTGTTGGTGACCATGGCCTTGACACAAAAGCCTGAAGCTGAGTAGTAGTGATTCTTCCCAGAGTTTGTCACAGTCCATCAATGTGTAAAAATAGACCCACAACTAAATAAGCAGTTATGGTCAATTTTGGTATCAGGGAGAAGCAGATAGCAACAAACTACACTTTTGGTATACCTTCAGTTTGTGAAGAACACCCCAGCTGTTATGATTTGAATATGGAATGTCCTCACAGGCTAAGCTCATGTGTTGGAATGATTAGTTAGAGAAAATGTTTCAGAAGATTTGGAATATTTGGGCTCGGGGCCTAGATTGCAAATATAGGACTGAAGGGTTGGGTTTAGAGGGTTGCAGATATTTCTGCTTCCTTCCTGAGGTGATACTTCCTCATCCAAGAAAATGTAGCTAGTCACAGCAAAAGCTTCTGCCTTCACAGATAGAGCCTCTGTCTACCATGCCTTTCCCAAAATGAACTCAAGATGTAAAATAAATTTTTCTTCCCCAAGATGCTTCTGTAAGGTACTTTGCCCCTCTTGTGTGTAAACTACCTACCAATTGTTGATTGAAGACAATGTATAAGCTAGAGTTGTAGTCTAAAGTCTAGTGTTGATACAGTGATAACATTGCAATAGTACACTTAAACAAACCTGGATTTAAGGCACCAATGAGTGGTAAAGTAGTAGATCTAACCACAATCTTACATAAATAAGCACTGGAATAGTTAATATTGTCAACTTAATGGGATCTATAATCACTTTCCTACCTCTATGCCTTCACTGTCATGTTGGACTATGTCCCCCTCGAACTGTAAGCTGAAATAAATACTTGTTCTCATACAATGCTTCTGTCTGGTAGTTGACACTGTGATGGCACAGAGACATGGGGTTATTGTTACTATCAGTCGGGCCATGTCTCTCTGTCTCCATCTTTATCTCTCTTCCCATGCGTTATGAGTGTGTACCTACATGTATACATTTATTATGTATCTATATACCCTTTATAAGAACATACCAAGTAAATATGCCAAACTCTACCTTGAGCTAAAATTATTAAAATTTGTATAAGAAGTCAGTTTCATTACTGTCAAATTAATACTATAAAACAAGGTATTACTTACTGAATAAACATAATTTTGAATATAATGTTGGAGAGAAAAATTACAATTACAATGGGGGAAAAGCAAAATAAAATACAGGGTGTCTAAGTATAACTGAATAAGAAATATTCAAGAGTTATATGAAAAATATTTTAAACATACTAAAGATATAGGAAAATTGAACAAATGAAAAGTATGCTATTATTTTGAATTTTCAAAGTTCATAAAAAAGGATCTGCAATGACACTCTCCCCTACCAACACATACAAACACACACACACACACACACACACACACACACACACACACACACACACAGAGAGAGAGAGAGAGAGAGAGACAGACAGAGACAGAGACAGAGACAGAGAGACAGAGAGAGACAGAGACAGAGACAGAGAGAGTCAGAGACAGATATTCTCTCCTCCTCCTTTCTCACTCACTTGTTCATTATAAAAAATCATTTGCTAATGATACTTTCCTCACTATTTTTTCACTTTCTTCTACTTCCCTCCCATCACCAAAAATGTCAACTTCATAAAATCAGTTAATACTAATCAGGAAGGGCCTGGCTCATAGCCGGTGCTGAATAGCTAGGTCCTAAAGAAACAAAATGAGATAACTCAAATGAAGAAAATACAATATTGTCTACACTCAACATTAGGCATATATATAATATATAAAGATAACAAAACAAGTAGATACATAAACAATAAATCAATTGATTGGTAGGTATTTAGATAAAGAGATGTTGATAAATGTTGACAGTAAGAGACGAGAGATTAAATATATACAGAGTAGGTTCAATGAAAACCCAATACATTCATGCTATCCTTCTGTAGTCCCGTTTTCCCTATATTAGGTTTGTTTGTAGCATTAGTAACATTTAAACTATGATCCTACTTACCCATTGCATTGCTCTCCTTGCTTATTTCCCAACACTAAATAGCAAGCTCCTTGGGATGCTGAGGGGTTTTGTTCTATTTTTCTACTGCTGTATATGCAGAACTGGAGCAGTGCCTGGTAATATGAAGCATTAAACACATTTCTGCTATACAAAATTTATTTATACATTTAAAATAATGCAATTATATAACAATAAGCCTTTCTTAGATCTATATAAACATTAAATTATTATGAGAAGTAAGTCAGAATGTTGACTATATTTTCAAGCAATGTCCAGTGAAGAAAGTCTAAAACTCCCCAGTTAGTTTAATAAAATGCTAATTTCTTCAAAAATACTCAAAAGTCACATATAAGATTTTAATAAATATTCAAAAATGTAGTATACTCTGTTGGCAGAGTGTAACTGGAGTTTTCTCCAGTCCCACCTGGACCCACAGCCGCTTTGACCCAAATAAACACACAGACGCTTATATTAATTAATACTGTTTGGCCTAATGGCTCAGGCTTCTTGCTAGCTAGATCTTACACTTAAATTAACCCATAATTCTTATTTATGTTTAGCCATGTGGCTTGGTACCTTTTCCCAGTTCTGCCTTCACATCTTGCTTCCTCTGTGTCTGACTGGCAATTCCTGACTCAGCCTTCCTGTTCCGAGAATTCTCCTCTCTCTTTGTCTTGCCTACACTTCCTGCCTGGCTACTGGCCAATCAGCACTTTATTTATTAACCAATCAGAGCAACACATTCACAGCACACAGAGCGATATCCACAGCAGCAGAGTTATAAGTAAATAATTCATCAGTTACACAGTTACTGAGTCTAAGAGAGCAATTGGGCAATATTTACCAAAACTGATAAGAATATGAGTTTTGATCAACAACTTCATTTATAGAGTTTTCCTACATAATACTTTTACATGCACAAAATACCTGAGGCATGATACTGTTATTAATTATAAAAAAACCCACAAAACTATCAATAGTAGAATAGTAAAGTAAACTATTGTATTATTATATTATAAAAATAAAAAAATGAAATACAGTCCCATATCTTATTTAGTGATATAGAAAGCTTACATATAGTATAGTATGTTTTGAAAATAACATCTAGAAAGGTATGCACAACATCAGCTCTTTTAAAAGAAAATAATGAGACTACTATGTCTCTATGTGGATTAGGAAGTGGAGTGTCCACACAAACTGCTAGAACAATTACCTTTTTTTCTTTCTTTCTTTTTTTTTGGTTTTTCGAGACAGGGTTTCTCTGTGTAGTTTTGCGCCTTCCCTGAAACTCACTCTGTAGCCCAGGCTGGCCTTGAACTCACAGAGATCTGCCTGCCTCTGCCTCCCGAGTGCTGGGATTAAAGGCGTGCGCCACCACTGCCCAACAATAATTACCGTCTTGAGAAATGCATAACAGTTTAGGAAAGACGGGACAGAATGTAAAAGGTATTTACACTGCTTGATAGATTGTCTTTACAGTGAACAAAAAAATGAATGAATAGCCACCCATTTTTAGTGATTTTAGGCCAATGGCACATGTACTGATCCTTTTATTGAAGGACACTTGGATAACATTTCTCTGCAGTGCAGTTACTCATGAGTATGGATTTTTAGAAACGTGTCATCTTCACCCAACACTGCAGCAGCAAGGACAGCAGCTGTCTTCTATATGACACCACTTGGCATAGATGGCTCAGGTCCATATTCTTCTACTAAATTCACTTAGTTTTTGTTTTTGTTTTTGTTTTTCAGTTTTTGAGCCAAGGTCCTGCTATGTAGCTTTTGCTAGCCTGAAACTTGTAGAAATCTTCCTGTCTCTGCCTTTTGAGTGCTGGAATTCAAGTGTGTGCTATCGTAGCTAAAGATTAAAGGTTTACTTACTTTTGCTGCTTTTCAAAGAATACACAGATATAGTTTTCCTTTACTATTATCACAACTCTTTGAAAGTGTCTTAGCTTGGAGTTTGCACTGCAAATGTTACGAAATGGGGTAGAAAGTAGTTTGGGGCCCTTTAATTTATCGTATTGAATTAGTTATTCTTCTGTTGCTGTGATAAGTGACCAAGGTGACTTACAGAAGGAAAAGTTTATTTGGGATTATAATTCTGGAGGAAGAATCCTTAACAGACAGAGAGGGGCGGCAGTCAGAGGCCAGAACAGAAAGCTGAGAGATCGCAGTTTTCAATCACCACAAGCTGAGAGAGAACTGGAAATGAGGGGAGACATCAACTCAGTGCCCATCTCAGGTGACTTACTTCCTCCAGCCAGGCTGCATTATCTCCCCAAACAGCACCACCAAGTGGGGATCAAGTCTACAAATACCTGTACCACTGCTGTTTATTTCCATTCAAACCACCACACATACATTCACACAGGATTTTAAGTGTTTGAAAGAAATCTCTATCTTTTTTATATTCTCTTTTGTTTGTGGATTTCTCTGTCTCTCTGCTTCTCTCTCTTTCTCCCCCCCTCTCTCTCTCCCTCTTCTGCTATTTCCCTCTTTGTGTTTTGTTTTCTAATGATCTTTCCTTGTGTTAAAATTCAGAACCACTCCTTGGGGACCCGCCTAGTGTCCTGATGTCATCTTGCATAAAGCTACTTTTAAGGAAAAACACCTCTCTCTTCTTCTTCCTCTGTCCTCCCTCCTCCTCTCACCATGAGGTAGTGCACACCTCTGCTTTCCCTTCCTCTCTGTTTCCCTCCCTCCTCCCTCGCTCCCTTCCCTTCTCCCTTTCCCATTTAATAATAAAACTTTCCACCTGGATACCATGTCTGCATGATGTGAGTAACTTTCCAGCACACACACACACTGCCACCGGCTGCATCTGCATGGAGTCCATGGGGCGCCTTAGCCGTTTTACAAAACCTTGTTTCTCTATTGTCAAACACCAAGAGATAGGTATTGTTTTGTTTTGTTTTGTTTTGTTTTTCCCCTCAAGGTCCAACTGATGGTTTTATTTATTTATTGTTTGTTTGTTTGTTTGTTTTTCGAGCCAGGGTTTCTCTGTGTTGTTTTGGTGCCTGTCCTGGATCTCACCTGTAGACCAGGCTGGCCTCCGACTCACAGAGATCCCTCTGGCTCTGTCTCCCAAGTGTTGGGATTAAAGGTGTGTGTCACAGCAGCCCTGCTTTTATTTTCATATTTATTTTACCTTTTTTTTTTCATTTTACATACCAACTATAGTTCCTCCCTCCCCTCCTTCCTCTCCAGCTCCCACTTCCCCCCAACCCCACCTCCCATTCATTCCTCAGAGAGGGTAAGGCTTCCTGTGGGGAGTCAACAAAGCCTGGCATGTCAAGTTGAGGCAGGACCAAGCCCCTCTCCACTGCATCAAGCCTGAGCAAGGTGTCCCACCATAGATAGGGAATGGGCTCCAAAATGCCAGTTCATGCACCAGGGATAAACCTAATGCCACTGCCAGGGGCCCCACAAACAGACCAAGCCACACAACTGTCATCCACACTCAGAGGACCTAGTTCGGTCCCATGCAGGCTCCCCAGCTGTCAGTCCAGAGTCCGTGAGCTTCCACTAGCTCAGGTCAGCAGTCTCTGTGAGTTTCCCTGTACTGATCTTGACCCCCCACCCCCTAGCTCATATAATCCATTCTCCCTCTTTTCTTTTTTTTTCTTCTTTTTCTTTTTTTTTTTTTTTTTTAGTTTTTCGAGACAGGGTTTCTCTGTGTAGCTTTGTGCCTTTCCTGGAACTCACTTGGTAGCCCAGGCTGGCCTGGAACTCACAGAGATCCACCTGCCTCTGCCTCCTGAGTGCTGGGATTAAAGGCGTGAGCCACCACCACCCGGCCATTCTCCCTCTTTTTGACCGGACTCCAGGCGCTCAGCCCAGTGCTTGGTTGTGGATCTTTGCATCTGCTTCCATCAGTTACTGGATGAAGGTTCTATGATGACAATTAGGTTAGTCATCAGTCTGATTACAGGAGAAAGCACTCTCTCCACTGTTGCTAGGAGGCATAGTTGGGTTTCTTCCTTGTGGATTCCTGGGAATTTCCCTAACATCAGGTTTCTCCCTAACCCCATAATGGCTCCCTTTATCAAGAGATCTCTTTCATTGCTCTTTCGCCCTGTCCCCCTCCCAGCTGGACCATCCTGTCCCCTCATGGTCTCATCTCCCCCACCCCCATTTACCCAGGAGATCTTGTTTCTTTCCCCTTCCTAGGGGTGATCCATGCCTGTCCCTCTTAGGGTCCTCTTTGTTACGTAGCTTCTCTGGGGCTGTGGCACAGTATGTACTCATTCATAAGTGGGTATCAGATGTAAAGCAAAGGATAATCAGGCTACAGTCCACAGCACCAAGAGATCTTAATTGCTGGAGGATGAGAAATGTTAGTATTATTGGAGGATTTTCTGTAAACTCAATGTCTCTGGCTTTGTTATTTCTGGCTTTTGTAAGATTTCATTTATTTGAGTTCTGCTGAAATGGTCAACTGTCTTATTAATAGTGGAAGGAGGAGGTTATGACAATATATTTCTTGCAATTCATAATGAGTAAGGTACCAGAAATAAGGGACTACAAAAAAGTTATTTTTAAAAATCTATTGCTTTAAATATCCAGTAAGTATAAAAATCTCTTTTTTGTATGGAGCAAGAATCCAAAGAGACCCTTAAAAGACTCTTTCCCAATAAAATACCATATATATATGTATATATATGTTGTGGGCATTTGTGTACTCTGATACCTACATGTAGATACTAGATTGCATGCCATAGTCATAATAAATGTTAATATCTATATTCCCTTATAGTGTTTCAGTCAACTAAACAGTACAAATGATACTGGGAAGAAAAGGAAATGCTTTTCTTGATCAATGTACATTAATTATAAAATATTGGTATAATCATAGTGAACCAAATGCAATATAAATTTCCCCTCCTAAAGTAAAGATAATGAATTCCTTTGCATATGTTGAAATGCAGTATTGCAAAAAGAGCTTGTTTTATGATGCAAAGCTCCTTCTATGCAAAACTGTGGGGTCAGGAATGCTCAACCAATTGAGCGATTGGGTTGGCTGAACATCCTCAAGTACTGTATAATTTAGGTCAAGCAGGTTAATTAGCATATTATTGTTTGGCCAAATGAACAGTGTGAAGTTGCCAAACTTAAGTCCTTTAAATAGTAACACATAAATCTTAGAACTTCTACAGATGGCGGCTCACTATCAGATAGACAGAAAGAGCTGCTTGATCACAACATTAAGATTCCAAACGGCAAGAGAACTCCATACTGAACACATTTCACAGGGAAGCAGGAATTTATCACATTTGTTTTGTCACTGTATCTCACATCTTGCCAATTCAACTCAAAGCAATAAGGGACATACACAGAAGGTAGCAAAAGTGGAAGTTAATAAAAAAAAAACAATTTATGTAAAAGTAGTGTGTAATAAACTGCATTCTCAGAAATACTACTAGAAAGAAGTAGTGCAAAGTGTATCATTGCTTTGCTTTTTATGAACCATGTCAACCCCTATGTCTCTTTTGTTTCTTTTTAAATCTTGCCTCTTACCTTATTAAACAATGTATTTTCAGAAGTATTCAGTCACATGCTGCTTCTCCATCATAGTGTTTTCTGCCTTCTATCCAGTTGGCATTGCATTTGTCCTTAAGTAAAAACATAACATCATGCAACACAATGTGATAGCAGTCTCTGGAAAGATGTTTGATGACTAGAAAGAATAGCTTATATCTGTAACATGGGATTTTATAAAACTGTATTAAATCTGGGTCTGAGAGCATCCTCAAGATGAGCTTCAGGTTGGGTGAGTCACTACAGAGATTTGTAGGACCCAGAGATTATACCATCACAGTTATTACAATAGTCCTACATTATCAAAGCTGGCACAAGGAAAAATGATATAGGGAGGAATCAAGAAGAAACAGTCATGACCTGTAGTTGTCTTGTCCCAGATCTGGCAGGGTCAGTATGCAGCTTTTTCACTGACAATGTGTGACATCAAGTGAAACCTTGCCTGAGCCTTGAACCCAGAATTTTATTTGGGAGTCTATTTCCTTGGCATGTTGAATCTCCATGGCTGACTTTTAACTTACATTTACCTCCTTTAGAGTTCAAAATGGTACAGTAGTCTCCTAAACACACAACTGGAAATAATTTAAAACATGTATTCAAATTTTCAAGAAATCCCTATGTGGGTAGATTTACAAATTATATTGGCACTGAGTCAACAGCCTGAGAAAGAATAAACAGTGAATAGCAAATCTCTAGGTGATAAATATAGGCAAACATTCCAGCAGTTATGATTTAAACCACTGAAAACACAATCTTGAGGATATGGCCATAATTTAGGCCATCCTAAAGTATCTTTCAGTCACTTCACATTCTCCCAGAATGAATCATGTTCTCCCATACCCACATGCAGACAGTGCATGAGGCTTCCTTTCCTGCCCATAGCAACTGGTTCAGAGATGTGAACATAACTCAGTTAATGCTGGGTAGATGAGAAAAGCTGTTTTCTTATGTTTATGGGAAATAATATCATTCTTAGCCATTGAAGTTACCAAGGACACTGTTCTCTTCTTCCTTGGCAATGTGAAGGTATTAATTTCTTAACAAAATGTGGAATCCCAAGAGAGCCAGACCAAGAGCTGCATGCAATCTTAAGATCTAAGTTAAGAATCTTAACTTCTCTTCTACAACCTGTCAAATAACATCCTAAGAACATTTCAGACTCATCAGGAAAGGAAGCAGGACTTCTGGGTGGGAAGAATTGAATGTGTTATTCTAGAAACGATATAAAGCTAGATTTGGAAGCAGTCTGTGGCAGTTTGTCAGAGCAGAAGGTAAAGAATGAAATACACTTACCCAAACCTATGGGAAGGAGAGCTCAAACAGAAACTTTCTTGATCACAGGAACCGACAGGGTACGGGTTCACCATGATTACTAAAAGGATGGAAAGACAATGGTGACCTTTCTGTTGTTGTGATAAGCACCATGGCCAAAGGTGATTCATAGAATTCATTTTAGATTATATTTACAGAGGGATGAGAGTTCAATCATGGCAAGGACACATGACAACAATCAGCACACAGGGTGGCAGGAACAGGAAGAGCTCACACCTTGAACCACAGCAGGAAACAGAGAGAGTAAAGTGGTGGAAGAGCTTTTACCTTTTAAGACTCATCCCCAGCAGTGCACTTCCTCCAGCTAGACTGCAGTACCTAAACCTCCACAAACAGCATCACCGACTGGAGACCCAGTGTTCAAGGGCCTGAGACACAGGGAATGTTTCTTCTCTAAACCACTGCAGTAACCCACAGTGATAATGCATGATGGGATGAGGGTATGAGTGGTAGAAAGGGAATCCACCCATTGACTGTGCTTAATTTACTAAATGCTTAAGTTTTACAGGACCAGTTCTTCCCCACTGATCCTTGAAATTTTCACATAGTAGACCATTCATGTATTCCAACAGCTTTAATGAGGCGGGAGGTGGGGGGGAGGAAATATGATTTCTCATTGGCAATTTTGACTAAATGAGTCCATTGTATTTTTAAAAGATTATATTTTTATCCAATAATAACTTATCTTATTGTGAAGCTCTAATTTATTCCTCTCCTCTGTAAGTTCTTTGAATTATGACCTTTCCTTAAAGGCATTATATTTTAAATGTTATTATGCATTTGAGAATTTTTCACAATGTGTACTGATCATGGTTACCTCTCACCTCCTTACTGATTCACTACTTTTATATCCACCCAATTTTATGTCTTCTTTTTGTAAAACCCATCAAGTCAACATGTGCTGCCCATATGTTCTTGGATATTGGGTCTTCCACTGGAGCATGGCTGACCCATTGGGGGCTATACTCTTAAAGAAAACCAGCTCTTCCAGCACCTATCAACTCCCACTACTTATTTATCTGGAGGTAAGAATTCATATTGGATTTGGTCTGGCTTGAGTTTGCACGTGTCTTGTGTATGCTGTCACAAATATTATGAGTTCTTATGTGCAACTACCCCACTGTATCCAGAAAATAGTTTCTTTGCTATCATCCTCTACCTCTGGCTCTTAAAATTACCCCCTTTTCCTTAGTTGTTTTTGGGCCTTAGGGAAAGGGTATATATATATGTCCTGTTCAGAGTTAAACAAGCTGCAGTCTCTTATTCTCTATACCTTTACCAGGGTTTCCTTTTTAATCATCATCTACTAAAAAAAAAGAAGCTTCTCTGATGAGACTTGAAGCATATATTAATCTGTGGGTATAGAGAGAAATTATTAGGAATCAGTTTAGTAATGTGTCCTTTTAGCAGAATAAAAGTAATAGGTCCTCCTCAAGGGCCTATGACCTTTCTAACTGTAGGTTCTTGTCTCAGTAATGGTGCTAGCTACAGGTTCCATCCTGTGGAAGAATTTAAATTCAACCAGCAAGTAGTTGTTTACTCCCATGATGTTTCTGCCACTATTTTACTAGTGGGCATGTCTTAATGGCATAGTAGTTTGACGTCAATAATCATTAAGTGTTCTAAAGTTATGGATATTTATTCAAAATTATTTTCCAAAAGTTCTGAGTATTTTGTCAATAAAGATTAAGCCTTTTAATGCTTGGAATTAGATTATTTTAGACTGTGTTGAAAAAACATCTTTCTAGAGATGCAAAAGAGATAGAACTATCCAACTTGAACTTCTTGAGGGGACCAACAAGAAACAATCACATTTACAAACAACAATGACTGTATTCAAACAAAATGGTATTATTCACTCATGTCTGAAAACACTCTATTCACATGCTCACAACTTTGTGAGATGTTGGAAGCAAGGACATAGCTATACTACAATACTAATAACAAATTATGAAGTCAGGAATTTAAATATAAGTATATTATTGCCATATAAATTCTACAACATGGGATAAAATATTTAATAAACTAACTTATAAATTCTACAACATAGGATAGAATATTTAATAAACTAACTTAGCTCATAATTCCATGGAGTTATTTCCTTAATAAGATCAGGCTGTGGTTACATTTTTTAAATAATTATTATATCCAGATGTATTTTTAAAATATGTAATAAAAGGTGTATCTCTTTCAGAATTGAAACTTGTATGCTGAGGCACTTGAGATTCAATGCTTTTTCATATGATTTCATATTATTATAACAGCAGTTTACTAGATTTGACTTTGATGTGGAATATGCTAGCTGTGTTTGGGACCCATGTGCTGTGGAAGTTTGTTATATATCCTAGTTCCTAATGAAAGCTTGCTACTTCTTTTCATCTCAAAAAAAGTTCT
Source organism: Peromyscus attwateri (assembly GCA_902168425.1). Lineage (NCBI taxonomy): Eukaryota > Metazoa > Chordata > Mammalia > Rodentia > Cricetidae > Peromyscus > Peromyscus attwateri. The sequence goes on along the minus strand of CABHPP010121974.1, from coordinate 32,960 downwards.
TTTTTATTTGGAACAGTTTTCAGTAGTAACCATTGCTGTAATGGGGTTTCCATAGTTTAAAAAATTTATTCTGCTTACAGAACTATTTTTCTTAAAATTGGGGCATCATGAGAGCACCAAGAATCAGTGTTTTATTTCTCTATAGCAATTCTCTACTACAACCCTCAAAATCATTTCATTTATTTAATTTAATGATGTCATCTGAAGAATTTCTAGACTGTTCCACCTTTAACTTACCCATTTTCATTTGTTAACTTTTTACTTTTTTGTAATTCTATTAATTTTAAGATACTTGTATTTTATCATTACTTCATATTCATTCCTTCAATCTTCCTGGGTCATAATGTTATTTTGTACTCAAAGAAAGTTGTGGCTGCTTGTTGATAGCTATTTTATATTGAGGGTCTTAAACTTCTAAGTCTGATGAATTGATTTTGCAGTAAAAAAAAAAAAAACAACTTTCTATGTGAAATGGTCTCTGAATATCCCATTTTCAAACCCCTTGAATGCATACAGTGCATAAGTTGACATGACTTTTCTTAGAAGTCTTGAAAAGTGAATCATGAACAATGCTTAAGAAATAACATTACCAGCACTTCCAGAAGAACTAAAGGAAAGAAACAAAGCTGTCAAGGATGGCTGTGAACACAGAGGGCAGCAGAAATGCGGCTCAGTCAATAGGGTACTGTTTACCTGTGCCAGAATTAAAGGGAAAATAGACAAGGCCAAATCGTTTTTCTTTTCTAATATTTGCTGGGGGAAAATGCATGTGCTTCAATTTTTCAGTGATAATTTGTTGGGTTATGAAGTCAAGGCAACAACCAAGAGCAATATGAGGCAGTGGTAAGGAAAAACACGCCTGGCCCAGTTTTCTGCCTCAGAAAATTATGACAGAAGATAATAAGGGCAAAGGTTGCATTCATCACTTTCCTGACAGACAGTGTATTGTCACTTTGCTATGGGCTGTGTATGGAGTAAGGGCTACTACAGTGAAGTCTACTGGTATGAGAGTTTTTACCAATATTTTTGAACAAAATATTTGCTGATAAAGTGAGAGACTGTACTCAAGGATCCAGACATCTAAATGAGGCTGCTGAGAAGATACTGTGCCAAGCAGGGGAGAAATTTAGCTTCATTTGATCTGATGTGGAATTTCTCAGGAGTACACTAATAAGGAACTTTTTGTCAGAAAGCTTTTATTCTCATAAAAGCTATTGTCAGGACAGCTGTTAACAGCATTAGCAGCACCAATAAAAATTAAGATGACTCTCATCCTTATGTTTAAAGACTGATAAGTGTGCCTCCCTGAATTGGACTCCTAAATAGTAAAAAATAAATGTAGCAATGCACTCTCATGCAGTAAGCAAAAATGATATGATGGAAATCATTTTCAGAGGCTGTGCAGCTAAGGACCCACTGAACACTAAGAAGCAATGGTCCTTGTTGTACTGGTCCATTTATACTGTATACACACTGCATCTGCAGTCTAGGTACCAGGAGTAATACCACAGAACGTATCTAGCTTAAACTGTCATACAAAGGAAAAGACTATTTGTTGTGATTTTAGAACATCCATGAAATTAATCCTAAGAGCCATAAATGCAGGCTTCAGATCAGAAATCAATCCAAAGCATAATGTTGCCAAATCCTTCATTGGCTTATTCCTCAAACTCCAAGCAGTACAGCACGCCATCTCATGGGAGATAAACTGCATGACACTTCCCCAGCCAGCGCAGTTCTCCTGCCTGGAAGCATAGGCTCTGCTCATTCTGATTCTCTTTTTCTTCTTTTTACACTACAATTATTAACTCTTGGGGCATTTCATACATGCCTACAATGTAATTTGATCATTTCACCTCCCCTGTTCCTCTTCCTACCTCCTTCTAAAACCACCACTTATTATCCACTCCCAAATTCATATCTTTTTTTTTTTCCAAGACAGAGTTTCTCTGTGTAGCTTTGCACCTTTCCTGGAACTCACTCTGTAGCCCAGGCTGGCCTCGAACTCACAGAGATCCGCCGGCCTCTGCCTCCCGATTGCTGGGATTAAAGGTGTGCGCCACCACCACTGGAGATGGCTCTGCCATTAAAGGCTAGGCTCACAACCAAAAATAACATTGTTTTCTTTTTTAAATAACCTACTCAGTAAAGTTTATTCTGCCCATGTATTATGATTGTGAGGCCACCCATTGGAGCATGATTGACCTACCATAGGCCACACCCTTAATAAAACCAATTCTTCCTTCCCCAGTAGCCACCTGCTGACTAAAGCTCCTCAGGGGTGGGGTCTCATTAGCCCTCCTTTATCCGTGCTGGAATGGTCCCTGGTTTGATCTTGTGGAAACCATGTGTAAGTCAACATAACTGTTGAGAGTTCATGAGTGCAGTGGTCCCACCATGTCCTGAAGCCATCGCTTTGCACTAACCCTTCTTGCTGTCTGACTTAAAATCTCTCCACCCCTTTTCTGTGATGATCCCTGAGCCTTGGATACGGGAGTTGATATAGACATCCTATTTGTAGCTGAACATTCCAAAGAAACTTAATCTCTATATTTTACCCAGCTTCGAGTTTCTGTGTTAACCAATGTCCACTGTACAAAGAAAATCCTCTAAAGAGAACTGAGAATCTATGATCAACACTGATCTATGGGTAGAGAGATATGAATCCAGGAGTTGGTGGGTAGTTGGCCTTGGAAATGAGCTCATTATTGTAATAAGTGGACATAATATCAAACTTCCCTCAGAGTGCTTATCTCTTTCTGAGTCTTACAGAGGCAAGATGAGGCAGAATAGCTACCACGATTTTAGAAGTTGATGTTAAACTCTTTTTTTTTTTTTTAATTTCTTGTTCCTATTAGGGAAAAGAAAGAAGGTGGTGACTTAGAAGAAGAAGTCTGACAAGTGACCTTAGGTTATTTGCTAGTTCCCCTGTCACTGTACGTCACCGACATCCAAATCATATCAACCCTCGCAGTTGACACACCTGTCTCTGTATCGGTATGTTGCTCCTGCAGGATTGGGATTTCTAGCTTGGCTATTAATTTACAAAGTGGGAAGTGTTCAAAGGAACCAAAGTGAGCTCTTTCCAAGAATATATTTCTGTATTTCTAACGCTGTATCCTGGATCTAAAATACAAAACAAAACAAAAAGCTACTACAACAACAAAAGTCCCTTAAAATCCAGTGTTTCACTTATTTTCAGTTGTAATGCTTAAATATTAAATAACATCAAATGGTGCTTAAACTGTGACCAAGAGAATGAGATGCTAGGTTTCCATGGAGTCTGTCAAGAATGAAAGTGGACACTGGCCACCCGCTAAAGTAGGATGCTAGTCTGACTCTAGAGAAAGGAAGATGGGAAGGGCACACTCAATTATCAGGATCCAAGGCAGGAGGGCTCAATCCCATGAAATAAATTTTATACTGAAAATAAACAAGGATTATTTTTACTTTTCTCATGCAAAATACACTGCTTTAAATATTTGATGCCTCCTAAGAATTATCCCTTTGGAGTGGCCTGTGTTCCAAAGATAGAGACATTTCTCCACCACCTCCATGTCCAAGGGAAAAAACAAGTGAAGGGAACAAACCTACAAATCCAAACTGGCAGGATCTCCATGACACAGGACAAAAACAGGATATCAAGAGGAGCCCCAGTGAGAGCCCATTATCAGTGGTGTAGCAGAAACCAAAGGCCTCCAGCCAACCCATGACTCCAATGACTCCTGACAATGAATACTTGCAAGTGAAGATGAATGGGCTAGAGGGTAAATGCGGGGTCACTCAATGGGCCACACTACAGCTTCCACAAGGAGATTGTTATTTTTTTCTTTTCTTTTTTTTTCCTGTTGTTGTTAAATTGTTTTATTTGTGGGGAGTGGAGGTTGCAAGGGCAGAGGAAGGATTCAGGGGATGGGAAATAAGTGGGATCAGAATCCATGATGTGAAATCCACAAGGAATCAATAAAGTTACAAGAATTTTTTAAAAAAGAATAGATTTAAAATTACTCAAAAAAATAGTGCTTCACAAAAAGAACAATTATATTTGTTCTTACACCAGCTGTTTAAGAATATTCCATTATACTTAGCAATGATTGGATATGATTTTTACATAGCTCAACTACAATTCAGACTTGATTTACCTAGGGTGAAAGTTCATATTTTTAAACATTTTTTTTAATTTGGGAATTTTACATTATGTACCCCAATCCCACCATTTCCCAATCTCTCCGTATCTTCCTTTCACCCTTGTAGCATCCTCCTCATTATTATTATTATTATTATTATTATTATTATTATTATTATTAAAAGAAATAATAAAAATAAGACATAAAAAATACAAATAAGAATATTTAAACAGACAGACAAACAAAAACAAACAAACAAACTGGGCCAACGCCTGGGGCCATGTTGGAGTCCATGGACCTCACTGCTGCTGGGTCCGTGCCATCTGGGAAGTCTGTGCTGCTGCCACCCAGGGCCATGGTGACATAAGGGCCTGAGCTATTGCTGCCGGCCATGTCTAAGTCCGTGGTCCTGCTGCAGCTCGGGTCTGTGTTGATGTCTGTTTCCTGTGTTATCACAGGAGTCCATGAGAACCATGTACTGAACTATGTGTTGTACAAGGGTCATGCTTAGGTGGCCCCACCCCTCACTGGACTGGGGAGAGCCAGCCAGCCCGCAAGGAGATTCTTACTTTTTCTTTTTTCTTTTTATTTCTTTCTTTTGTTGTCGTTGTTATGTTTGGTCTTTGGTTTTTCCTTTAAATTTTGTTTTGTTTTGGGGGGGTGGAGGTTGCAGAGAACCTCATAGGAGAGTCAGCCCCTGCACATGGCCCCACCCCTCACCATGGGCTTTGCCCCTCCCCTGAGAGGGATGGTCCCAGTGGCCTGGACTGACCAACTCAGCTACCACTCAGACACACATCCAGGTCTTTGAGTTGCCACTATCTGACATCTACCATCTGCTGGAGCTTTGAAGTGACTGGTCCTGCAAAACCATAGCCACAGGATCTCCATGACTCACTGCAACCACAGGATTTCAGAGAGGAGGTTCAGTGAGGGTCCATTATTTGTGGTGTACCAGAAGCCAGAGGACCCACAACACATTACACAATGAACATTTGCAAGTAAAGCTATTTGGACAAAAGAGTATACTGTGTGATACACAGCCCCTCCCACTGCCACTGAGGTGAATGAAGAGGTGATGGGTAGGTGGAGAAAAGTTCATTTTTTTAAGTGAAGTCAACCTAAAATTCATTATGGAGAGCTACCTCAGAATTTTCTTTCTAGCATAAGCTGGAACAGCTACTTTGGTCATGTGGACTTCCTTAACGTAAGATTCCTTAGCGAGCAATAGTCTAGTGTGCTTGTATACACTTAGAAAAGTAAATCACTACAGATTCTCACAGGCAGAATGAGGTTGCATCATTTGGTCCAGCCATATAACTCTCAGCTGTTGGAGCCCAGACAGATTGTAGTTCCATTCTCAGGCACAAACCCTGACCCAGCAACTGCCTGTGAAACTCCACGCCTGAGATAAAGCCTAGGAGGAACATTCTTGAGGGGAAACGTAGGGAAAGGGCAGGGTGGGCACTGCAGAAGGCAGACCTAGGATAAGGGTAAAAGACAATGTTTGCAGGGATGTATGGGAGGAAATCCAGAGAAGGGGTCAAAGACACTGTCTGATCAAGCTCTGCCTGCACTGCTATCTCCAGTAGCTAAGAAACAATATATAAGCCACAACAATAAAAATAAACATTGATCCTTTTTGAAGTGAACCCAGAGTCTTGTGTCTCTGTGTACCATTACCCTCCTTTCCCTGTGATGCTCAAGGCTGTGTTGGAACAACAGTCACAATTTTATTAAAATCTACAAATTTACGTATTTTTGGCTAGAGAGATGACCCAACCTTTAAGAACCCAGGTTTAATTTCACACACCCTTAGAGAAACTCACAGTTCTTTGTAACTCCAGTTCCAGGGGGTTCAGTGCCCTTTTCTGTCTTCCACAGGAGCAGGCATATACAGTGTGCACACATGCATGCAGGCAAAACACGCATACACATAAAACTCTATGAAGCTTTAGAAAAGGAAAAGTCTGTTTGTGCTCATGGTTCCAGGGATGTAGAGTGCCTGATGGTAGAGGAGAGGCTTGTGCTTGGTGCAGGATATGCTGAGAGCTCACCTGGAGCTCACTCTGTAGACCAGGCTAGCCTTGAACTCACAGAGATCAACCTGCTTCTGCCTCCCAATTGCTGGAATTAAAGGCTTGAGCCACCACCTACAGGCTTGTTTTGAGTCTTTTAACAATTAAAGCCCACCTCTAGTGACACACTTCCTCCAGCAAGGCCACACCTCCCAGGGATATTTCTCATTCAAACTAGTACAATACACATCGTAGAAACATGTAAAATGAAGAAATACACTTTTTTCAAGACAGGATATAACTTTGAAGCTGAGGCTAGACTCAAATTTATTATGTATCCCAGGTTGGCCTCATAATCCTCCTGCTTCAATTCCCCAAGTGTGGAGGTTACAGATATGTATCACCAAGCCTGGGGGTGGGGGGAATACTGCATTTTGTCTCTGAAGCAACTGAATTTCGGATTATGAAAAGTTAACTCATTTACTTTAAAACTAAAAGTAATTCTTCAGAGTAAAAATATCACTAAAATACAAAATAAATCATACAAAATTGAAGAGTCTTCTGAAATGTCTAAAATTTACACATTTTATTCTTCCATGACTAGATGGTTAAGGTATCCACTCCAGAACTAGTTTGAAGTGTTAAGAATAAATTTGTCAAATGTATCCTATTGTAGATAAATAGGCTTTCTACCACCCTACCCCCACATTCCCACTCCCCCTCAACCCCCCCCCACCCACAATAATAAGTTTCTCTGTCATCTGAGTAAGTCAGATCAAACCCAACTGAAAAAGTGTAACAACAGGTTTATTGATAGCAACTCCCAGGGAGGGTTCTGGGATCACAGAAAAGTAGCATGCCCGAACTAACGCAAGGAGATTTTATAGGTTGTAGGCGAGGGGTGATGACATGTCTGTCACAAGCTGGGTTTGTGCCCAAGTATGGTCAAAAGCTGAGCTCTTAGGTGCGGGACTGGAGCAGCCAGCAACTTCAGGGGAGGAAGCTGCAACAGTCACCAGGAGACTGGGCTTTTTTGCGCCTTTCCTTTGTTCAGATGCTCTCTGAGCAGGCTGGATTTGGAGAGAGAGCAAGACCAGAATGGAGCTTTCCAGATCTTGCAGGGGTGAGCCAGAGGCTCCAACCAAACATAGATGTTTATGCACTTGAGAGTGCACAATAGTGACCCCAATTTTTTAAATTAAATTTATTTATTTACTTTACACCCCTCTGGGCCTCCCAATCCACTCCTCCTTTTTTGTTTAGGAAAGAGCAGGTCTCCCTGTTAGTATTCTGATCGGTCCCTTGGAGACCCGCCTAGCATCCTGACCTAAAATCTCCTTTAAAAAAGAAAATCCCTCCCCTGGCTCCATTCCCACGAGGTGTGCACCCTCATCCCTCTCTATCCCCACCTTCTCTCTTTCCCTTTCTCCTCTTTTTTCCCCCCTACCAAAATAAAACTATTCATTGAGCCCTGTCTGCAGCACATCTCTCTCACCCGCCATGGGGCACCTTGTCTCCAAACCTGCCAAGGTCCCTCTCGCCTCTGTATCATAACACTCCCATCGGTACCAAGAAAGCATGGCATATCAAGTTGCATAAGACTAAGCACCTCCCCTCATATTGAGAATGGGCAAGGCAATCCAGTATAAATAGGTTCCCAAGAGCCAGCCAAAGCATTGGAGGCAGCCCCTGCTCCCACTGTTAGGAGTCCCACAAGTAGACCAAACTTCACAACTATCACTTATATGTAGAGGGCCTAGGTCAGTTCTATGAAGGCTCCCTGGTTGTCGGTTCAGACTCTGAGCTCCTATGAGCCCAGGTTAGTTATTTCAGTGTGTTTTCATGTGACGTCCTTGATCCCTCTGGCGCAAACAATCCTTCTTCCCTCTCTTCAGAAAGATTCCTCTTACTTAGCCTAAAGTTTGGCTGTGGGAGCATGGGAGAAATTCCCATCTTCTGATATCTTCTCCATCTTCAAAGACTTGAAGTTCTTGTTCTCTTGGTTTCTATTTTGTTGATTCCAGCCCTCAGTTTGATTATTTCCTGCCATCCACTCCTCTTGGGTGGGTTTGCTTCTTTTTGTTCTATAGCTTTCAAATGTGTTGTTAAGTTGGTATTATGAGATTTCTCCAAATTCTTTATGCAGTAACTTAGTGCGTTGAACCTTCCTTTTGGCACCTCTTTCATTGTGTGCCATAAGTTTTGGTATGATGTGCACTGATTTTCATTGGATTCTAGGAAATCTTTCATTTCTTCCTTTATCCTGTGGTAATTCAGTTATAAGTTGTTCAGTTTCCATGAATTTGTTGATTTTCTGTAGTTTGTGGTGTTGCTGAACTCCAACTTTAATCCATAGTGATGTGATAAAATACAGAGGGTTAGTCCAATTTTTTTTATATCTGTTAAAATTTGCTTTGTGACTGAGGATATGGTCAGTTTTGGAGAAGGTTCCATGAGATGCTGGAAAGAAGGTATATTCTTTTGTGTTTGGTTGAAATGTTCTGTAGATATCTGTTAGATCCATTTGAGTCATAACTTCTATTAGTTTCATTATTCCTCTTTATTTTTTGTCTGGATGACCTGTCCATTGGTGAGACTGGAGTTTTGATGACTCCCACTATTAATGTGTCGGCTTCAATGTGTGATTTAAACTTTAGTAATGTTTCTTTTACAAATGTGGGTGCCCTTCTATTTGAGTCATAGATATTCAGAATTGAGACATTATTTTGGTGATGAATATGAAATGTCCTTTTCCATCTCCTTTGATTAATTTTGGCTTGAAATCTGTTTTGTTAGATACTAGCCTAGCTACACCAGCTTGCTTCTTAGGTCTGTTTGATTGGAAAATCTTTTTCCAAAACTCTTTATTCTGGAGTAATGTCTATCTTTGATGTTGAGGTATATTTCATGTATCCAACAGGAAGATGGATCCTGTTTTTGTATCCATTCTCTTAGCCTTTGTCTTTTTATTGGTTAATTGAGTCCATTTATATTGAGAAATATTAATGACCAGTAATTATTAATTCATGTTATTTATTGTTATTGGTGGTGGTTGTGGTGTGTGTGCGTGTGTGTGTGTGTGTGTGTGTGTGTGTGTGTGTGTGTGTGTGTATTTCCCTCTTTTGGGTTTTGCTAGTATGAGATTATCTATTGCTTATGTTTTTGTGGGTGTAGGTAACTTCCTTTGGTTGGAGTTTTCCTTCTAGTATCTTCTGTAGGGCGGAAATTATGGATAGGTATTGTTTAAGTTTGACTTTCTCATAAAACATCTTGTTTTCTCTGTCTATGGTAGTTGACAGTTTTTCTGAGTATAGTAGTCTGGACTGGCATCTGTAGTCTCTTAGTGTCTGTAAGGCATCAGTCCAGGCCCTTCTGGATAGTAGGGTCTCCACTGAAAAGTTGAGTGTAATTCTAATATGCCTGCTTTTATATGTTACTTTGACATTTTTCCTTGCTACTTTTAATATTCTTTCTTTGTTCTGTATGCTTCGGGCTTTGATTATTAGGTAGCATGAGGATTTTCTGTTCTGATCCAATCTATTTGATGTACTGTAATCTTCTTGTACCCTTAGCAGCATGTCCTTCTTTAGGTTGGGAAAATATATTCTCTGGATTTTTTAGCTCAATTTCTTATCCTTCTTCTATTCTTATTACCCTTATGTTTGGTCTTTTTGTACTGTCCCATATTTCCTAGCTGTTTTATGTTGGGAATTTTTTAGATTCAACATTTTCCTTTGACTGATGAATTGATTTCCTCTATTGTGGCTAGAGTTTTTTTGCCTGGCCCACAGTCAGGATAAATCTCTTTCACCTGCCAGTCCCTCAGCCGCTCAGACCCAACCAAGGAAACACAGAGACTTCTATTGCTTATAAACTGTATGGCCGTGGCAGGCTTCTTGCTAACTGTCCTTATATCTTAAGTTATCCATTTCCATAAATCTATACCTTGCCACATGGCTCGTGGCTTACCGGCATCTTTACATGCTGCTTGTCCTGGCGGTTGCTGGCTGGCAGACAGTGACTCCTTCTGCCTTCCTGCTCTTTTAATTCTCTCTGTTAGTCCCGCCTACTTCCTGCCTAGCCACTGGCCAATCAGCGTTTTATTAGCAACACATTTGCCATACAGAACATCCCACAGCACTCTATTATGTCTTCAGTGACTGAGATTCTCTGTTCCATCTCTTTTATTTTGTTGGTGATGCTTGCATCTGTAGTTCCTGAGCACTTACCCAGATTTTTCATTTCCATAATTCCTTCCATTTGTGTTTTCTTTATTGCTTCTATTTCCATTTTCAAGTCTTGAAGACATTCCTTCATGTGTTCTTTGTTTTTTTTGTTGGCTTTCTTGGCATTCTTTAAGGACTTTATTGACTTCCTTCAATTTTTTATTTTTCTTTTCCTCAATTTCTTTAATGCATTTTTTTATTTCCTCTTTAAGGATCTCTATTATCTTCATAAAGTTATTTTTAAGGTTGTTTTCTTGTGCTTCAGCTGCATTGGAATGCTCAGCTCTTGCTGGTGTAAGATAACTAGGTTCTGGTCATGTCATATTGCCCTCTCTGTTATCTACTTTGTTCTAACACTGGCATTTAGGCATCTGTATTTGAGATGCTTATAAGTCTAGTTTTGATTCCTGCTTTTGTATTTGTTGGGTGAGTGATTTGTTCTTTGGTTTCTGTTTCCTTGGTCTTCTAGCCTAATTGGCCAAGGGTTTTGGTGGTTTTGGGTCCAGTAGGTTGTCTCTGCTGGGATTTTTGGTGTCTTAGGTCCCTAGATCTGGCCTGGACTCTGGTAAAGTCAAAGTCTTCTTCCAAAGTTGTAGACCAGAATATTGAGCCCATGGGAGGGGTTGAGTCTGGGGTTTGAGGGCAGACTTTACTGAATGTTAGCAGACAGTGTGTGGTATCTTACCTAGAGTCCCAAGGACCAGCCTGGTTTCCAGTAAAGCCTAAGTCTTCTTCTGAAGTTGTAGGCCAGAATATGAAGATCAGAGGAGGGGTACAGTCTGGGGTTGTTGGGCGGGACTTAAGGAATGTTAGCTGGCAGTGGGCAGTGTCTTATCTGGGTACCTAGGACCAGTCTAGCCTCTGGTAAAGCTGCAGGGGATGTGCCCTAGGGATCAGGGTCTTGGGAGTAGGGGACTTTGGCTGGGAGGCTGGTCACTCACCTGTTCTTCAGACTGGTGTGGACTGGACCTGGGCCAATGGAGTCGGCCAGAGTTGTGGAGAGGGGATGACCACAGGAAGAATGATGAGGTGGGAGGGGTTTGACAGTGGACTGGGTCTTGAGAGAACAGAATCCAGGCAGTAAAGGCATTCCAGTTGACAAGCAGGTCACTCACCTGCTCCTGGACTGCACAGAGCAGTGAAATTCCACTGGTGTTGGGGACAGGGTCCAGAAGTGGTGCTGATGCTGAGATGGGAGGTAGAGAACCACAGAGGACCAGGGTCTGGGGAGTGGGGCAGCTCAGCTGGGAGGCAGGAGTGACCCTCATTATGAACATTTGGCATCAAGGGGGAATACTGAGACAAGCACAGCTTAACAAAGCTCAAAGAGTTTTTGTAACACTCTTGTTTGTCAGTAGGAGTGAAAATACAGCTTTATCCAAGAAGAGGGAAGAAAATCCAAACTTTAAGGAAACTGTACAGTGTTATGCTTTTATCTGCAATCAGTATGATTTTTCTTTCTTGTCTGTAACACTGGCCATTAATCTTCCCAAGTGGCCAAGTAGAAATCTGGGTTGTCAGCTATGCATAGCTTCATGTTCATGGGCGGCTAGGAGCATAATTTAAAGTTCAGCTTGCTGAATCACTGAACAACTCCCTTTCTCTGAAAGAAGCTCACTTTGATCCAAACCTGTCAGACTGACAGCAGCCGAGAGATCTTTAGTGAATTGAGTTTAGCAGCATCATCAGTTTTCAAGGCAAGGAAACATGTTTTGATTGCAGCTGGAAATGCTTTGAGGAACATCAGCTGTTCCCAGGAACGGCATCCTTGATGTAATCAGCATTTTGGTAAGATAGAACTCAACTTCTGTTGAGGATAGTCTCATTTCTTTTTTTATTGTGTCATTTTTTTCATTTAACATATGTGATATTAGATATTACTATGCCAATTTGAACAAAGTGTATTTTAGTGATTTTTCCTTCCCCCTCACCTCTTCCACCGCATTACTCATCCTCTCCATAGAGTCTTGCCTTCCCTATCTTTTGATCTCTTTCATGTCCCATGTGTCCTTCTGTCTACCCTCATACTTTCCCATCATCCATTTCACCCTCTCTGGTCTCTTTTCCAGTTCTGATTTGCCAACATGTACACCTATTTGTATGTAGGCATACACCACTGACTAGGAGCCACATATGCTTTCATTTAGTAGTATACTTCCCAGATCCATCTGTTTCCCTACAAATTTAATGATTTCATATTTCTTTGTGGCCAAATAAAATTTGATTGCGTGTATGTACTAGTCTCATTATTCATTCATCTGTTCATGAGACAACTAGGATGATTCCATTCCCTTGCTCTCATGAATAGAGCATTAATAAACTCAGGTGTGCAAGTATCTCTGTAGTAGGATATGGAGTCTCTCAGGTAATACAGGTGTTCCTGTGACACAGTGCAGTCACCACTAGGAAAGTCACAAGGAATCCTAACAGGCCAACAATGGTGTGGCATAACTAAACACATCTCACTCCAGGTTAGAGAAAACCACTAGCATAAGAGTCATCTACACACACATCTGTTTATGTCTGTTTGAACTGTTATGTAAAACAAGAAGAAAAAGGTAGAAACCCCAGATACAAGCAAAATCCCATAACTAGCTAGCTGTGGGACTCTGAACTAAGAACATGACCTCTCATAGAGCAATAGTATTCATACAAAGATGGTATGGCGTTGTGGTAGTTTGAATGTAATTGACCCCTATAAGCTCACAGGGAGTGGCACCTTCTCAGAGGTGTGGCTTTGTTGGAGTAGGTATGGCTTTGTTGGAGGCAGTATTTTACTATGGGGGCAGGTTCTGAGGTTTCCTATGCTCAGGATACCACCCAGTGTCTCAGACAACTTCCTGTTGCCTGCAAGATATAGGACTCACAGCTACTACTCCAGCACCATGTCTACCTGCACACCACCATGCTCTCCACCATGATAATAATGAACTGAACCTCTGAAACTTTAACCAAGCCATCCCAATTAAATGTTTTCTTTATAATAGTTGCCCTGGTCATGGTGTCTCTTCACAGCAATAGAAACCCCAACTAAGATCGGCTTACTCTACTTACCACACCACATTCGTATAAAGTTCAAATGAAGTTATGTATATGCATTTGACATTCAGTACTGAAAGGCTGTATGAGAGACCTCTTTAGATCTTGCTGCTCCATTTGACCTTTCCACATCTTCAGTACCACCTTCCTCTAAAAGCAGTTCAAGAGAAGATGGACTTCCTCCATCTTCCTAAAGCAGCTCACAACTTTCTTTCAGACTCCTATGAGTGACTATCTTGCACTTTGAAGCTTGGATTACCCTGGGATTCTCCTATAAACTGACACTACCACAAAAGGGGCCCACATTTCTCAGAAGGGACAGCTTTTCTTATACTTCGTTTGCCTTTTGTTACTCTGATAATTCATACACCCAATGCCAGGCTATTATGTTGACAGATCAAGAAGTGTTCTGAATGATAAAAGTGTACATTGCATACTATAGCAGAAGGAATGAGATTAATTCTATAAGCATAGAGCTCCACAATGTCCATAGGTATAACATACATACACACAGAGAGACACAGGACACATGCAAGCATGCCGGCACACACATGGGCACAATACACACATGCAAGCATACACACACACACACACACACACACACACACACACACAATTTCCCTTCAAAACCAGGCAACAATGGACTTACTAAACCATGTCCTCTGTCTTCTCTTCCTTTTCTTGAACATACACATCTCAAATCCAATTTAATTTCTTGTCATCCATTACAAAGTAGGCTTTGTTTCTGTCAATCAGCCCCTGTTACATGAGTCTGGATAATAATGTAAACCACATCACTCTGTTCCAGTGCTCTGCCTTAAAGGATAATTCAAATTTCTGAAGTGCCTTTTAAATGTGGTTCTGCAGGTGGGTTGTTGTGGGTGTGGCTCTGTGTTAGAGTTCTTAAGGTTAGAGATTGAGGTCTCGAAAAAGAAAGAAAAAGCTAACTGATCAAGAGTGACAGAGAAAGAATATGAACTTTGAATGAGTAGTGAGGTGGGAGGGATCTGGGAGGAATTGGTAGGAAGAGGAAAGAAAATGATAAAAATACATTGTATAAGAACATTTTAATAAAAATTAATATATATATATATATAGAGAGAGAGAGAGAGAGAGACAGAGAGAGACAGAGAGAGACAGAGAGAGAGAGACAGAGAGAAACCTTTCTTTGTAAAAATCAGCAGTATGCTGATTTTAAGACATACTATGGAACTATATAAATTAAAACAGCATGGAATGAGGATAAAAACTGATGCAGAGATAATTACAGGATGGGAGAGGTCTCTCAAATATGTCCATACAACTTGTAAATGATTTGCAAAAAAAAAATAATAAAGAAAAACTTTCACTGGAGATGACAGTGTTTCACTACATGGGTGTCAGAGAAATGGAGCCAGGTACAGAAGATTGAACCTGGATCCAATCTCTTAGTTTGTCCAAAACTGTATTCAAAATGAACCAGTCCTACATGTGGGAACTGAATTTCTGAAACTATTATGAAAAAAAGGAGGGAAAATACTTTAAACATCCGTATAGTAAAAAATATTTTGTTTTGACTCAAAAAATGTAAAACTAAAAACTAGTATTACATCAAAGCCAAAAAGGTCTGCATGGAAAACAATAAACAATGAGGAAAAGGCATTTGCCAACTCTCCTCCTGAAAATAAAAAATGATTAATATACAAAATACACAAAGAACTCAAAAGACTTAACACAGAAAATAAGCTATTGAATTAAAACTGGGCAAATTATCTAAATAGGTATGTCTCAAAAGAAGAAACATAAGTGGCCACCGGATGAAAATAATTCACTGTTTTTAGTCACCAGAGACCAGCAAGTCAGAACTACGGTGAGCTGTTATTATATCTGCTAAATGGCTATCATGGAAAACTAGTGATGAGGGGAGTGGAAGGGCTCTTATAAATGCAGGTTTGACTGTAATTTAGTCCACGAATTAATTACAGATAATTACAGATAACATTAATCTGAAAACTAAATCTGCAGCTACCGTATCATCTCATTACCCCAATCTGAACACATATCCAAGGGAAGTAAAATCAGTACATTAATGTGATGCCTGGATGTTTAATATTTTTGTGTATAGTACTATTCTCAGCAGCTAAGATATGGAAACAATCTAGGCACCCATTTATAGATTAGTATATGTACACAAATGGAACTTTATCAGATTATATTGCCATGTAATGCATTAAACATGTTATACTTTCTATCAAATAAGAAAGGGCTCTGCAGTCACATTTTTGCAAAATGAATTGAATTACAGGCCATTATATTAAATGAAATAAGCCAGAAACAGAAAGATGAGTACATCATGATGTATCATTTATGGATGCCAGCATGGGTGTTAGAACAGTGATAATTAGAATCTATGTATAAAGTTGATCATTCTCTTCTTTATGCATGTATTAAAACATCAGACTGGACCCATAAATATACATAATCAAAACAGGTCAATAAAGACAATAGATACTTTTAAAAGTCAGAATCATGTTAAAAGGACAAAATCGTGAATTTTTCAAATTTATTATTGCATATTAATGATGTTTGAAATATTAAATATAGAAATGTCAGATACTTGTCAATTAAAGATAGAGCAAATGCTGTATTAACTTAATAGATCCTAGAAATGTACATTAATACTAGGATATGTGAAACTTGTGCAATTTAAAATTGATTATATACTATCATTTAATATATAAGCATATTA
This sequence comes from Peromyscus attwateri, assembly GCA_902168425.1. NCBI lineage: Eukaryota > Metazoa > Chordata > Mammalia > Rodentia > Cricetidae > Peromyscus > Peromyscus attwateri. Next base: position 16,822 of record CABHPP010121974.1, on the reverse strand, counting down.
TATATATATATATATATTATACACAGACATACATAAAAATATCTGATGACCAGGGTATAGTATGCTCCCCACACAGAAACATCCAAACAGAAAATGTGTTATTGTATGGAAAAAACTACTGATGGCTGTCTATGAGAACATTCTTTAGTTTCAAAGATACAAATATAGTACAATTAAAAATATATGTTTATGTATGTAAAACAATATATACATTTATATGTTTATGTGTGCAAAACAATAGCTGGGAAAGCGAAGATGATTCTGTGGTGTTTGGCATGTAAGTGTAAAGCATGAGGGATGCAGTGTGGATCTCTAGCACATGTGGATATGTGCCTGGTGTAGTAATGAGCACCATTAATCCCAGCACCAAAGACAGAAATATGGATTGTGGGTACTCTCTGGCTACCCATCCTAGCCAAACTAGTTAGCCTGTGGTTCAGTGAGAGCTTCTGTCTCAAAACGCTATGTGGAGAAGCAATCAATGAAAATATTCTGAGATATTCTGATAACCTCTGAACACCACACCCACTTACATAGATAGACACACTTGTATACATTCATACACCAGACATACACGCATCATCATCATCATTATCAACAGCACAACTAAAATGTACTAGAGACTACACACGTATTAGTCAGAATAGATTTAAGAATAGTAACCACAAAGATGTGGTTACTACAGATAAAATAATATTTTCTAATGAAAAAGGGATTAAGTTTTTAAAAAAAATTTGAACATAATGTGTCTATAAACAGAGCAAAAACTAAGAGAAATTGAGCAGAAATAAATAATTCAATGAAATAATTGAAGATTTTATTTCCTCCACTTTAATAACAGACATAACAAATTGTATTTCTAATTACCTGTGTGTGTTATGTGTATGTGCACACACACAAGCTCATGCTATATGTGTATATAGTACATGCTCACATGTGTGAAAACCAGAGGAAAATACTGAGTGTTGAACTCTAATATTCTCTCCTTTAATCCTTTGAAACTAAGTCTCACTGAACTTGGAACTTGACTTACAGCCAGCAAGCCTCAATGATCTTCTTGCCTGTGACTCAGACTTCTCTCCAGAGTCTGTAACTGTGTCAGAGACTGTTTAGAGATTCCAATTTTAGAAATACTGTTCTGTGTAACTTTTCTTATGGGAATGGCAGACTTATAAGAAGGCAAGACCAATAATAACACTTTTCGTGTGTGTGTGTGTGTGTGTGTGTGTGTGTGTGTGTGTGTGTGTGTG
>CABHPP010121974.1:0-15562 GCA_902168425.1 Peromyscus attwateri | reverse complement strand
GTGTGTGTGTGTGTGTGTGTGTGTGTGTGTGTGTGTGTGTGTGTGTGTGTTGTGTGTGTGTTTTTAGACAGGATTTCCCTTTGGCTGTGGCTGTTCTGGAACTCACTTGGTAGGCTGTGCTGTCCTCGAATTCACAGAGATCCACCTGTCTCTGCCTCCTGAGTGCTGGGATTAAAGGCGTGCACCACTACAACCCGGCTTCTTTCCTTTTTTGAGAAGACTCTTCTGTAGTCCAGGCTGGTCTTGGGCACACTAACTTACTAATTAGCAGAGGATTACCTTGAACTGTTGATTTTCCTGCCCCTACCACCTGAGTTCTGAGATTATAGTTGTGTGCTACCACACTTGTGTTTAATGCAGTGCTAAGAATCCAACCCAGGGCTTGCCTTCCATGTGATGTCAGAAAATCACTCTACCAAATGAACCCTATCTTCAGCCCTCTAATGCACAGTGTATGTCCTGTCTCTCTCTTGACATCCCCCCCCCACTCCACTCACTCCCCACCCCCGGTCAAAGCATCTCAGGAGGTTAAGGTGCAAATCAGGAAACAGTGACTCATGTGTCAGCAATCTCTGTAGGAAGTGAGTCACTGACACAGGGGCTGAATTGTGAGTAATATTTCTTCTTGGCTTCCAGTTATGTCTTCTGGATTCCAATAATCTGGCCTTTCTGTGATTTTCCCAGATTTTTAAATTCTTATTTTTCTTTCAGTGTCAAGTTATCTCTATAGCTGTATTCAGACTATTTGCCCAAATTAGCACCAAATTTTTAATGTGGATAATTTTGATATTCATCTTAAAACAAAATATTCTTGCATATCCTTCAAAGTGGTTGTGTCGCCTTGTAAAATCATCTTATCTGCCGTATGTTTAGATGCATGCTATTTATATATTTAATGAAAATCACTAAAATGTTATGAGCTAGTTGTTACTTCAAGTCATCTACTCAAACAAGGTGTCTTGAGATTTATTTTCACTATACTAAGTGAACTAGAGGGAAAAGAGATTCTATGCTAAGGCCAATCTTTGGTTATAAATCTTATTTCCCTGCTTTGGCTTTGTTTTCTTCCTTGATTTGTGTCATGTTGGCCAGTGGATGATGAAAGAACAGATCAGAATTAAATCTACAGGACACACATAGTCTGGGAGATCCAGCCACAGTTTACAGCTAATCCTATATCGCTGTAAACATTGGTCAAGACCTATGCTTTAACTCTGGTTAAAGGTAACATCTGACTGCAGGATGTTATCAGGTCTAAGGTAATGAGAAGACAGCACCCCCAGAAGGAAAAGTAGACTCAATAAGCTTGTCTTTGCTAGAGTTGTTTCAATATTGAACACCAAAGTTTCCCTGATGTTTTTTTCCATCTACTCGCTAGATTATAAAATGGGTTTTTAAAAACCTAATCTTCTAGTAGTATTTATTATTTTTAGAGGGAGGGTTGATCCAAGTAACCTCAACTTTTATTACCCAAAACAAGAACTACGCTTGATCTGAAAATTTGTTTTTTATAAGACTATAGATAATGTTGATAGCTGTAGGCTAAGATGTTTTTAGAATATAACTAATATCTTTTTCATTATATTTTAAATATACTCTTTTCACTTGAGTGATAATAACCCCACTGAGAAGCAATCTAGGCTAGCAGCTAGATTACTTTGAAATCAGCATTCTTAATGGTATGTTCAGCATAAGACATTTTGTTCTATTTTATAACTATTTCAATATAATATTTGAATTTTTCTATTACTTGTGAGCAACAACTACAAAACTGTTACAAAGCAAAATCACACTTTATAGGTAGTTACAAAAGTGCACATAACATTTTGAAATAATAAATTTAATATTAATTGAAATCTCCCTTTAGAAACTAAGGCGATGGACGTCTCTTTCTTTTCTTTGCCTTACAATATTTTCTTTAGAAAACTTTCTTCCTTTCCTCTTACATATGGAAAGAACTTTAAAAGTAAAGTAAGTCTTTTTCTAAGTTTATATCTTAGAAATGTCTTTTTTGGGACCATGTTAAAAAAATCTCTTTACACTGTACACATTCATCAAGGAAAACAGAATCCCTAGCTTCCAATTCCCATGCAAGGATAGGAAAGTGGGTGGAAGGCACTCTCCAAATTGCAAAAGTATCCTCCATGATAAACATAGAAAAATTAATTTTTTTTCTTTAGATGAAGTTAGTTAACTCCTAAATTGATAAATAAGTGGATAAGGAACAAATGCTGCTGTCGATTGCTCTTATGTGGAGCTAGTTATTCCTTATCTTGGGAAAATGTGTACAAAGGATGTGTCTACTTGGCCATATAGAAGAATAAGACTAATCTCTATTTCTGCAATCACTTTAGTAGACTTCATGGAACATACTTTTCATTTTAGTTTCATACTTATTCAGTAATAGAAAATGCCTTATTTCTCTTCTACCAATGGGGAGAAGTTTTCTGGTTCAGGAAAAGACTCTGTTAATTATGTTATCTAAGTAGTAACAAACTATATCTTAATGGAGCTGTGATTAAGAGTCTGCCTTTGACAAAATATGATAAACCATAATGTGATTTATAAAACATAAACCGTAAGTGATGAGCCAAATGTGTCCAGAAAGCTTCAGTAGCAGCTTAAGTGTTGACTATAGGCAGAAGTAGGCATTTCTAATGCACCTAGAAATACTATTGTTTAATATATACCAAAGTGTACTTATTTTTAAATTTTAGACTGATTAGCTTTTCTAACAATAGCCTAGATTTTTTTTCCCACTTTTGAAGTATCATTTACAATTGTATTTTAGTCTCACAAACTTATAACAGATTTAACACATAAAATCACTGGGGTTGTCTATATTTATTTAAAGCATATATATTTGAAACTTAATAATATTATATATTCTTATAAATTAATAAATGGTGATAAAATGTAGACAATTGATTTGTATCACAATACAAATCAAAAACACAGTTTAAAATTACTATTCAAACAAAGTTTAAATAGCTATCACACTCCCAAATGCCAATCTCTAAAATCCTAACTCAAACTCATCTCGTGTCAGCATTTTCTTCATATGATAGCTAATCTTGATTGTGAGCTTTCTGATTGAGTGACATTGAGGAGAATAGTAAGCGAACTCTCTGACTGTGTCTGTGAGACTGTTTCCAGGTGTGACTGGATCACACAGGGTAGACTGGAAAACATGGCTCCATCCTTTGGTGGACTCAAAGGCTGTTGGGAAGTGATGCAACTGCAAAAAGTAAAGCCTTATTGGAAGGAGTGGGTCAGTGGGCCTTTTTCGTCTGTATCTCTCCTTGTTCCCTTTCTGCATTCTCTCTCTCCTTTCCCTCTCTACCACATGGTGTAGGAGGCCGTGAGTCTTAGATTTATGTCTCATAATGTTCTTCTGCTGATGCAAATGAGGACAAGTGACAGGCACAGAGCCCATGCAACTCTGAGCCAAAAGGAATGTTTTCTTTTTCCTTTTAAAATTGTTTACATCATTTATTTTGTCATAGTCATCTAAAAAAAAAAACCAAGGCAAGCTTCAAATACAAGAAAAATACTTATTATTATTTTCACCTTCTATGTAAACAAGGTTCAATTATTCCATTTCATCAAACCATTACTACTGACCTGTTTTGCGCTATTTAAGCTAGTCAATTCTGTATAATTCTGCCTCTCAAGTCATGTGGATTCTGTTGGTGTTTTTATCTGTTTTATCCACGTTTGTGGAGGTCATCAAATTGTTAATCTTTCAGCCGTATAGCCTTAGTCCATTTAGGATGATAATTGTCTTTACATACATATGCATTATGAATATACATATATGCCTAAATATGTGGATATGACCTGCTCAATTTGTAAAATATTACTTGTATGTATGTTTCCAGGACTTTTTATTGCTACCAGACTCTACAGCACATTCAACAAGGAAAAAACAGAAGTCTTTTTTTTTTTTTGGTACCTTGCATTAAGTTCTTCCTTTTTAAAATTCTCATATCAAACAATGTTGACATTCATCCAACCATATAAGTTGAAGGACACAAATTTATATCTTCTTATTTCCAAAGCAATTTTCTTTTGAATTCCTAGATGTGGCCATATAGCAAAGAAATCTTTCTGCATCGCTTCCTTTATTGTCTCCAAATGTTCAGTGTTTTATTCTATTTTCTTTTAAGAGTCCATGTTAACAAGAGAATACTTATATACAAAAAAAAATCTGCCAAAACAGTATGACAACATCCCTCAGTAAAAGTGGTTTTCCCCAAATTCAATAAAATAGAATGTTTTCCAGAAACACAAGGAAGAAAAACACAATTATGTTTTATGATAAATGTGTGTGAATTTTATATAAGCCATCAAAAATCAAAATGACAGATATAATTTGATAGAAAATAAACACCTCCATATTTTACTTACATTAAGAGAAAGAGATTGACAGGCAATACTGAATAGCTATGACACCATCTTTGCAGTTGCCAGTAAGGGGTAAGCCTGTTAGCACTTAACTGTAACATATAAAAACTGGCAGTGATGCCATCGGATCACTCACCCTCAGCCAGTCTTTAATCACATCCCTGATATTTACCTGAGCTTAGTTTGCATTACATCTTGGGGATATTTGCTGTTTACTGGAAGTTCCGTTGAAGAGGAGCTGCCAGCTCTCCTCTGGCTTTTAGCTTGGTGCTCCTTTTTCTATCTCTTGATGAAGTCTCAAGTAGATTTAATGCCTTCAAAGTCCTTTAACTGGTCTCTAAAAATTCAAGCTTTGTTTGAACTAATGGTACTTTTTTAGACTTGAGCTTTTGGAGAGCAAGGCCCTTGCCCTATGCCCCAAACACTCACACACAATAAGCCTTGAATAAACATTCAATAAGTCAATAATAAATCCCAGAAAATACCAGTTCATCTTTATTGGTCAAATAAAAGAGCCAAGGACACTGGACAAGCTCACAGGGAGGTGATGAGAAAACAAAGGGAAAAATTGGTTTTCTAGATGTCTGTGGAAAAATGCCTTCAAACATTTCATGCTGTCATGAGCAATCTTATGCCTAAATGTTCTGAACAACCAGAACAATCATCATTGCATAAGTATTGAGATATGAGAATATTGATTTCACTAGGAAAAATGTATAATTAATACTCAACAAGCCAGATGAATCTTTTCCTCCCTAGTGCCTCTGGTTGAACGAGGAGGACATGGTAGACATATTGCTAAACAAATTACATTTGCTTTTGATAGAATCCACTAGAATGATTAATAAACTCAAGCTAGTAGGGGGATTATATTTTTTAACCATCAAACTATATATATATATATATATATATATATAAAGAAAACAAAATAAGGACATGTATCCATGCTGAATTTCCTTGTACTTTGGTAATCCTTCTGTGGAATGTTTTTAAATACATTAAACATTAAATATTATCATACATATATATATATATTCATTTTTCCTCAACTAAAACATGCTCTATAAATTTTCTGGGGACAGCTGAAACTATCATATCCCAAAGCATACCTTTATTCTCTTAGGTACAGGGCCAAAGACTACTAAAAATACCAAGGGGTTGATTGTATAATGACAGGAGCATGTATTTCCAGCAATTAGAAGGTAAAGGCAGAAAGATCAGGAGTTGAACACCACTCTCAACTATATAATAGTGAGCTCAAGACCATTTTGAGCTATATGAGACACTGTCTCATCTCTCACCACCAAACCAAAAACAAAACAGCAAAAAACAAGGGCAATTATAATGTCAGAGCTTCTGATTTCTCCCTTGACTCTTCTTCCCTAACAAAGCTGCCTTTGGACTTAAACCAAAATCTCATGTCACCATACTCTTTTTTAGGACAATGATCTTCCTTACATTTTATCATGCCACTTCTCAGCTGTTTTCATTGCTCCCATTTCTGACTGCCAAGGACAGCAGGAGAAGTAAGATCAAAAGAGCAACCATCACGCCGGGCGGTGGTGGCTCACGCCTTTAATCCCAGCACTCGGGAGGCAGAGGCAGGCGGATGTCTGTGAGTTCGAGGCCAGCCTGGTCTCCAAAGCAAACTTTGCGCCAGGAAAGGTGCAAAGCTACACAGAGAAACCCTGTCTCAAAAAAACCAAAAAAAAAAAAAAAAAAAAAGAGCAACCATCACAAGACTCACTGTGCCACCACAAATCAGCACCAACCAACTTCACTCATTTCATCTGTGCACCCCCCAGTTTCCTTTCTATACCTTTGTGTCCTAAAGCTGAGCCTGAAACAGCATCATACCAGTGTTTTGTCAAATGCAATGTGCTCAGGAAAAAATTAGGATAAGACAGAAAAAAGAAATCTAAATATGGTTTTCCTGCATGGAGGCTAGTTCAGTCTGACCTCGAGGCCAAGTTCGACATATTAATTGTACCCACCAGATCAGGTTTCAAGTTGAGTCAAAAGATGTCACGGTCTGAGTCTTTTGCCTCTAAGATGATGCTGATCTTCTCTCATAAAAGATTCACTATCTGATCATAAATTCAATGTCATTTTCTCAATTCAAACCCTACTATCTAGCCTTCACCATAACTGATTCACTTCTTTTGAATTTTCTCCTATTGGGTGTAAACATACAGAAAAAATATCTCTTTTAAAGAATTACAATAAAGGTAAAGCACCATTTCTATTTAGGGGTAACACATAAATAAACACATCTTTTTAAAAAAAAGTTAATCTAATTCAAGGACCATGCTGCTGAAGATGGGCACATGAGCATAAAAATTCCTGGTATGTTTATCCAAGCCAGGGTCTAGAAGATGGTTCCCACTTATGATGAAAAGAGAGTCACAGTAATAAACATAAGAAGTAGAACACTTGGGAAATAAAAGTATTGTGTGGATTTTTTTAATAAAATGTATACTATAGCACATTCTTCTTTGTGACAATATCACTAAGATTCAAGTTAAGATCACAAGCATAATAAGAAGCCTACCAAACTTAATTTCTAGCCGAAACCAGAGCTGCCTGATGGATGCAGAACTGAAATCCTCCAGCACACACATATACATTCCTGACTTCCTCAGCACTTGACTAAAGTCTCCTGCTTGAAGCTGCTCTTCAGCTTCACTGATAAATGGCAGCAACAGCAGTGCCGGTGGCAGTGTCCAGCTGGAAAGGGATAACTTGAAGTGAGCACTTTCAGGAACTTGGATGAACACTGCGCGAATTATTTCATTTAATACGGAAAGTCAGTATGGAAACAGTACTATTGACTTCATCTTTTGTCAAATGCTACCTCCTTTCTGGTGAAAAACATTATTATTAAGGAACGTTCTCATATTTTAATTTACTCTTAATGTATTTCTTCTAAAATATTTCTACCGTCTGCAAAATGAGCCCATACTTATGTCTTTTGTCAATGCAAGAAACATTCCTCTCCCCTCAACAGAGATAAGAGATAGCTTATTCTGGGGCCAAATATGATTGCCTATGGCCCAGGACGAGAGATGTAGGTTAGACTGCATGCCATGTTCTGACCTGTTGAAATTTTTATAGTGGGGCTGGAGAGATGGCTCAGAGGTTAAGAGCACTGGCTGTTCTTGCAGAGATCCTGAATTCAATTCCCAGCAACCACATGGTGGCTCACAGCCATCTGTAGTGAGATCTGACTCCCTCTTCTGGCATGCAGGCAGAACACTGTATACATAATAAATAAATCTTTTTTTTTTTTTTAAAAAAGAAATTTTTGTAGTAACAGATCAAAGAAAGGCAAGTCAACATGCTTTAAACACTTTGGTAGAAACACCAGGTAGGTAGGTGATATCTAAATGCAAGACTCTCTGCTATGTCTCAACCCCTCGGATGGCATTTTTGACTTGGTGTTAAGCTAGGGACTGTTCTTACCTTCCACATGGTTTCCCTACTGTCACAGGCTGTTGTGTCATATACAGATGTAAGCTATCAAAGACTGTTAAGGGGCACAAAGATATATAGCCAAAGATAATGCAGTACTTGACCTCTGCACAACATTGATGTTCTAATCAGTCAATCAGCCTTTGGCAGCTCTTGCAGATTCTTTCAGGAACATTCATTCATATGGAGTGTCCCTAATGTGTGGGCGAATTTGTGAGGTTGAGAATAATAATTCAGTACATACCCCTAAAGTCATAAAATGCATCCCAGAATATTACATACAAATGGATATACATGCTGCTTAAGTTTCCAGTTGATTTTGTAAGTTATTGTATAGGAACCGTTTACCATTCCTAGTAATGATCCTGTGGACCACTGATTTGAACAGAAAATATTATATGACACAATCTCAGATGATAGAGATAACTCTATCTGTTGGATACATCATTGATTAATATATTTAGTAATAGTAATGATAGACCAGTCAGTTGTTGATAAAACTGAAGAATAAGCCATTCAGAAGGAATGGAGGGGGAGCAGAGGGAGGGAGGAGAGGGAGAAGGGTGCACTGTGACTTCCTGTACAGTTCTTACTATTCTAAGATGCATTTTGCTGGTGTGTAAATCCCTTTTTTAAAAGTTCCAAAGGACATAAAGAAAATGGCCTTTTAAACTTTTCTTTTCAGTTGTTATGTATTACCTAGAGGCAAATAGCTGTAGCTAATATTCCTGTCAAAACTGGTTAGGTTTCTGCACAGATAAAGACCCATTCCATCCACACCTAAGAATCTGGCATGTAGAAGGGCTATTCTCTCTTTGACTAAAAGTCTAAAGCATTTTCCACACCTAGAAATGGGACCTCAGGAAGGAAGAGTTGGAAAAATCGTATTTAGCCTCCTTTAACCCCTTATATAGGTATATATTCTCATAGCTAATAACATGTAAAGAAAATCCACTTTATTTATTGAAGGAAACCTCCTTTAAATATTAAGGAAGATTAATATTTAAGACCAGAGGAGATTTCCTTGTAGCCTAGCTTCCCTAGCTCCTTGTCAGAAAGTCACATGCTCTTGTGATTCGAAACCTAACAAATCTACCACAGAAGTCACAGCAGTGCTTAAATGGACTTCCCTAATTCTATTTTTACACTCTCCCTTTTCTGGTTATATCTGCATTTAAAAGGCAGCCTGGCTGTCACACTGATCCATCCTGGCACCCTGGCTGCTCCTCTGTGTAGCTGATCTTGCAGCTCTCCTCGTCAGTGTCTGTAGTGTGAATGTGTGGAGGAACAGGAGTGGGGAGTTCAGCATTCTCTGGATGTCTAAATCAATCATTTTTTTGAGCATGAATAAGTCATGCTTTAATGGATGGCTTCAGTCTACATTAGGAAGCACTTGTGTGAGAAGGAGGTTTAAAAATAGAATAAATTTAGGTTTGGGAAAACCACGTTGAATTTTTCTTTAGTGGGTGTCATTTTGTTTCTCCTCTACCCAAATGCTCGATATACCAATGCTGTAATAAAAACCCCGCTTAAGTCTCCTGAAACTGATCTAATGGAACGGCTTGTGATATTGTAGCAGAAACTCATTAAGGAAGTTCAAGATTCTGAAATCAGAATAGCACTACTGCCTTTCAGACACGGCATGATAGATGGAAAAGTCGCCCCATGCATGTTTACCAGCAGGTAGGTGTATTTCACACTCTTGATCCCTGAAAGAAGAGCCAAAGGATTTTTTTTTTCAGCATTGAGGTCTCTCTTTCAAATTCATTCATCAATCTTTCATTCATTTCAGAAAGTCTTTTAGCTGACAGCTGTCTCTGAGGGTTTTTATCGGTCTTTTGAAGGTCATATCTTTGTGGGGAGAGGTGGTGGTTTTTCCCCCCTCAGATGTTTAGAGTTTGCCAAGAGATGGAGGCTATACACTGAAGGATCAATCTACATCATGTTAATTTCACATATATAATATCCTCTGCCATATTATTTATTTATATTTATTTTATGCATATGAGTGTTTTTCCTGCATATGTACATGTGCACCATGTGCATACCTGGTGCCCATGGAGGCCGGAAGAGGGTGTCAGATCCTCTGGAACTGGAATTATAGTGCTGTGAGCTGCTGTACAGGTACTGGGAACTGAACCAGGGTCCTCGGGAAGAGCACCTAGTGTCTTTAACCACTGAGTTGTCTCTTGAGCTCCCTATGTTGTAATTAATTACATGTAATTACAAGCAGAATTTCCTGTCCTTGCCCCCACCCACAAAATCCTTAAGGATCAGGAATTTATCTGGGTATGAATAATGAAGAAACAAAGAATTCCCAAGTTGTCCTAAATACTATACATACTATATGGAAACACATTCAACGGGACAATTTCCAATTTTCACTTTAAATGTTCTCCCTTCATGTTTTAGACTCAGTAAGCCTAGGTATAATATCCCACGCCGCATCACAAGAATCAAACTTGAGAACCTGTGGGAAAAAAATTAAGAAACTGCAGTGGTAAAGAAATTGGAGATGGTTAAATTGGAAAGGATACTTATTAGTAAGAGGAAAACTAAATGAAGTTCACAAATTGCATTATATTCATATAAGAGAATAGAATAAAGCAAACACACCAAATGAGCTAGAGAAATAATTCCAAAATTTATCAGCAGTAAAAAAACCGGATAGTAGATCTTTCCTGCCTTAGGACCATGTGGCTTCAAGCACATTACTCGCATCAGCATTTCTGACAGACAAGCAGCCATGAACAACTAGTAAACTAGCCTGAATTCCGGGGCTAATTCCAGTAAAGCTTTATTTACAGGCCAGGAACTTAGCACATTATAGTTTACTAATCACTGGTGAGGAAAACTTCAAGCATACCAACACACAAAAACATGAAATACAACACCTGGAGCTAGAGAGATGGCTTAGAAGTCAAGACCACATACTTCTCTTGCAGAGGACCCAAGTTCAGTTCCCAGCAACCACATTGGCTGGTTCATACCTTTTATAACTCCAGCTCCAGGGCATCTAATGCCCTCTCCCGACCTCCATAGGCACTGCATCTATGATGGCACACACATAATTACACACACACACACACACACACACACACACACACACACTTCAGAATAGTAATTACATTTGGAGAGAAAGCTTATGGTATAGGAATTAATCATATCTTAATGACTCATAAACATTTTTTGAATAAAAACATAACTCAATATATGTTAAATATTGGACCTTTTTCTATGTCTAAATGGTGTCATAATCAAAAATAAGCATGTCAATACAAACCACATGACATAGTAACTCACTTTAATTAAAAAGTAAAAGGAATTATTCAAACTTAGTGTCTCTGAGTAGAGTTTGCATGACTCAAATAACCATTCAAATAGTAATAACCATGAATGTGAAATGAAAATGAAAGAATTAAGCTTAGTACAGAATTTTGTTAAAAATTAAGACACATTTAAAATATAATTTTAGAGTAAAAAGCAAACTCTTCAGACCATAGTGTATAGCTCATAGTGCTTTCTGCTTTAATTACCTATGTGAAATGATTATCTGACTTATCTTAAAGTCAGTGTCATATTACAGTATTTAATCCAGCAAAATAATTTGCAGTGTATATGTATTATACATGCATTCCTCAAATTTCAGAGAGTTCCATCCTAACTACTCTATAAAGATGTAACTATATAAACAGAATATTATTCTAGATCATTCCTGATCCTCCTGCCTGTAGCTCCCTCAATAAGCTGAGTAAAATTTAAATTTGATTTATGCACTAGCCATGATGTTCAGGGCTATTTCAGGGAGTTGCATCTCCTTTTGAAAAAATCTTTGAAAATTTCATATTACATTTTATATATAAGGCATACATATTATCTTAGGCATATTTTCCCATCTTAATCCCCGACTTCTTGTAATACATCTCCCACAGAAATTCATAGCCTCTTTTTTTTTTCAAATAACCCACTGAATCCAATTAGTATTACCCATATGTTCATGGGTTTGAGGACACCTTCTGTGCATGGGCAATATACAAATGTCCATTCCACCAAAGAAAAGTGACTCTCCCTCGGTAGCCAACTGTCATCCACAGATCCTCAGCTAGAGGTGGGCCTTCTGGAAGCCCTCCCTTCCAGGCTGGCCTTTTTAATTGGTTTGTGCAGGAGCTGTAGAAGTAACCACAGTTGCTGCAAGTTCATGATTGTGACCGCTATATTATGCCTAGGGGACAGCATTTCACAGAGGCTTTCCAGTCTTCTGGCTCTCATATTTATTCTGCTTCCTCTTCCATGATGTTCCTGAGCCTTTGGTATGGGGTAGATAGAGATGGTCCATCTATGACTGATCACTTCAGAGTCACATTCCCTCAGCCTTTTGAACAGTTTGTCAATTTGTTGTCTTCTTCTTTTTGTAGGGCTAGCAGTTGAACCCAAGTCCTGTGTATGCTAGTCAAACTCTCTACTACTGAACTCCAGTCCCAGCCCTTTTGACAGACGTTTTTAGGAAAAATCTAAAAGTCACATTATTTTTACAGTCAAGGGATTTGCCAGAGTTATTCTCATCTTATTTGTTCCATGAGTACCTTATTACCATTAACAAGCAATACAATCAGTAGCCACAGTAATAAGCATGATACATGGGGAAGAGTGTCTTTCTAAAAAGCACACAATTTTAAAGATTGTCTCTTAAAGGCATAATACTTGTTTGCACTTAGTAAGAATCAGAATTACAAGCCTACAGAGGTTATAGCCTCACAGGAAAGCAATAAAGAAACCACTGTGCCTATGAGTATACTTTAACTAGAGTAATCAATAACAGATAATATTTTAATTCCTGAAAAGGCAATTATGTACACAAGCATATTCCCCTAATCTGCCAGCTGATACTACCTAGAAGTAAACAGCCAGCTATTAGCAACAACCACAGCCAGTACCAAACATCTAATTTTTGCAATGCCTTTCTTCAGCAAAAGGGTTCTTCACGTTACAGAAATAACTTGAATTCCAGCTGGGGCAACAAACGCACAAAAGGATTGTATAGTATCTCAAAATGCCACATAGGAAGAAAGTATGCGCACAACACACACATACACATGTACACATGCACACACAAACATGCACTCACATGCACACTCACAGTCATGCACACTAGCACACACATGCTGCACAGATACATGCACATGCACACATGCACACTCAAACACACATGTACATACAAGTATGCACACATAGAGAATCATATACTTAAGAGAAGCTTAGAACCAACTCAAAGAGCTCCTAATGACCTATATGTATGAATTATTTGAACAGTTTTTTAAATGAGATTGGATTAAGACCAAAAAATGTAAAATAACCAGGAGTCCATAGAAATACAAAATATGAAAAAAATATTGGAGGAAAATAATAAATCTCCCACAGACAAAAAGTATAATTTTTTTAAAGGAACTCTGTCCCACTTCTCAGTTCAGGTTCTTCTGGTAACTTCAAAAAATATGGTGTGCAGAATCTGGTGCTTGACTAGCATGCATGAGAGCCTTGGGACCCTCAGTACTGCACACATAACATGAAAAAGGGGACAGAAGTAATTTTATAATAGAGGAACCTGAGAAGTGCTACTTCCACCAGATAGCTGTGGTAAGTTATGTAAATACCATGTATTCTCTATGTGACTAGAGAATGATGCTTTAACTCTGTTAAATTTACAGATACAGATATAAATAACCCCAAAAATTAGTCAAGTGAGTTTGTGAAAAATAACCAAATAGTATTTCTCAAAGTTGTGTATGTCACTCAAAACTAAGAAAGGCAGAGGGCATGACAGAGTGAAGAGGATGCTGATGAGATGTGAAGGCTGAGTCTAACATGGCACCTGCATGAGAATTTAGAACAGATGAAAGACAGAAGGTGAAAGTTGAGGACATCTGGTCAAGTATGGCCTACACAGTAACGCATCAGTAGTGCTTGACTCATTACAATGAATGTTCCATACAAATATAAGATGTGACTGAAGTTGGAACCTATGTGTGCTTTGAATATTTTCTTTCTTATACCCAAATCAACATCAGTGTTGCAAATGGTATGGCCACAGAGGACAGAAATAAAGGACATTGTTAATGTAATCAATTCATCATAAAGACTAGAACACTGTGGGGCCCTGAGTAACCAATATAAATACTTGTGAATACAAGAATGAAGTCCAACCTTCTCATCATCACATATCTGTATACATTAACTGCTATATGTATAACACATCTCTATTTGGAGCTACAAAAATTCTCTTTCTGAAATTTAAAGTGTCACAAAACATATGCAACCATAAATCCAAATAAGTATGAAAGTAGTATATAGTATCACCTTTAGCATTAGCCATCATGTATGTACATATATGCCTGTGTATATACAAATGTTTGTATATAGTTGTGTACCTGTGTGTGACTATGTGTAAATATATGTGTGCATATATGTACATATATATATATATATTTACATATATGTATTATGTATGTGCATGTGTGTACATCTGGACTTCTTATGTCATTATTCTTGTTTATCTACATTGATGTGGTTTTCTGTACTCTCTCAATTACTCTGCTTTTAGATAGACCTCAATATCTTATAGTATATGTCTCCTAACTGCATCCTCAGCAAGGTCACCTTGCTTTGTTCTTGGCTCTTTGCTTTTCCAAACACATTTAAGATTGGCTTTTCATTCATAGGAATTGATTTTGATTGATGCTGTATTCACACTAAAAAAAATGGGAAGAATAATGTCTTAACACTATTATATGAGCACAGATTATCACTTCATTTTTCTAATTCCTCTTTGTAAAATTTTGTATTTTGGGTGTAAATATTTTGTACAGATTTCATTTGAATTTTCTCCTAAGTATATGAGAACTATTGATGTTGCTATAAATACAATCCTTCAAAATTTTATTTTTGTATTCATCAGGGCTCCCTAGAGGAACAGTATGATAGGATGAATATATATATATATTATATATATGAGTATATATATATAATATAATATTTCATATGTATATGTGTATATATAATATATACACATATAAAATATGGGGATATATTAGAGTGACTTACAAGTTCTGGTCAGGCAGGTCCAACAATGGCTCTCTCCTAACATAAAGGCCAAGAGTCCAGTAGTTGTTCAGTCCAGACAGCTGGATTTCTCTGCTGGACTTCTGTCTACATTGGAATCCTGAAGAAGTAGGTTCCCTCACCAGCAAAGGAATACCTCAACAGCTGGATAGATCAGCTTGACAGTGAGAGTGAGGGCAAATAGGCAAAAGGCAAGAGCCTCCTTCTTCCCTGTCCTTTTATGTTGGCTGCCACCAGAAGGTTTAGGGTAGTATTTCCTACCTCAAATGGTCTGAATTTAGGATGGGTCTTCCCACTTCAATGATCCACTCAAGAAAAATCCCTCACAGTTGTGCCCAGCTGCTCAGGAATTAGTTAATTCGAGATGTAATCAAGTTGGCAACAAAGATTAGCCATCACAACTTTCTTTTGCTGTTTGCTGAAATATAATTTTAAAATATATGTTGTATATTTATACAATGGATTATTACTCAGCCATTTTAAAAATGAAATGAAGTTTGCAGGTAAACTGGTGGAACTAGAAAAATAATAATTCAGAGTGTGGTATCCTAGACCCAAAAAGAAAAAA
>CABHPP010121973.1:21287-51716 GCA_902168425.1 Peromyscus attwateri | reverse complement strand
CCTTCTAGAGTATTAGCCAAATTTTGTAGTCCATCTTTGGGTATTCCCATGATACCCAGTAAGTTGGAAATGCTTCCTAATAACTTTTGAAAATCATTAAGAGTCTTCAATCGATCTCTCCTTAGTTGTACCTTTTGGGGTCTAATTTTCTGTAGCTCTATCTTATATCCTAAGTAATTAATAGAATCTCCTCTTTGTATTTTTTCAGGAGCAATTTGCAGTCCCTAATGAGGCAAAACTTTTTTTACTTCTTCAAACATGCTTTCTAATGTATCTAACTTTGGATCAGCCAATAGGATATCATCCATATAGTGATAAATTATGGATTGTGGAAACTTTACACGAATTATCTCCAATAGTTTCTGCACAAAGTATTGGCACAAAGTAGGGCTGTTCAACATTCCCTGTGGGAGGACCTTCCATTGATATCTCTTGACTGGCTGAGAATTGTTATAATTAGGTACTGTGAAGGCAAATTTTTCTCTATCATTTTCTTGTAAGGATATGGTAAAGAAGCAGTCTTTTAAGTCAATAACTATTATAGGCCATTCTTTGGGTAGCAAAGATTGCAAGGGCATCCTAGTCTGTAGGGAGCCCATTGGCTGAATTACTTTATTAATAGCTCTCAGATCTGTCAGCATCCTCCAATTACCAGACTTTTTTTAAAATAACAAATACAGGAGAATTCCAAGGGCTGGTAGATTCTTCAATGTGTTGAGCATTTAACTGCTTTTGAACCAGCTGTTCTAAAGCTTGTAGCTTCTCTTTTGTCAAAGGCCATTGTCCAACCCAGACAGGTTTATTAGTTAGCCATTTTAAAGGTAAGGCAGCTGGTACTTCTGAGAGTTCAGCAGCAGTTGTGCTTTGTTTGTATACAGCCTGAATGGTTGGTGATTTTTTTTATAGCATGTTACAATATTATGCCTAGAAACATGCATTGGTCTGTATTCC
This sequence comes from Peromyscus attwateri, assembly GCA_902168425.1. Taxonomy (NCBI): domain Eukaryota; kingdom Metazoa; phylum Chordata; class Mammalia; order Rodentia; family Cricetidae; genus Peromyscus; species Peromyscus attwateri. The sequence continues at coordinate 50,765 of CABHPP010121973.1, read as the reverse complement.
TTTTCTGAGAGTGTAGGAATTTTAATCTGGGTATTCCACTGTTGTAACAGATCTCAGCCCCAAAGATTTACTGCTACATTTGCTACATATGGCTTCAGCCTTCCTCTCTGTCCTTCTGGCCCTATGCATTCAACCCATCTCGAACTCTGTTTTATCTGAGATAGGGTGTCAATCCCTAAAAGTTGGACATCTACCTCTTGAAGAGGCCAATTCGGATGCCATGATTTTGGTGTAATTATAGTCACATCTGCACCTGTGTCTACCAGTCCCTCCAGAACCAGGCCATTAATTCGAATTCTAAGCTTTGGTTTTTGTTCATTTATGGAAGTCTGCCAAAATATTTGTTTTATAGTGTTCTTTGTAAACTGTGATCTATCTATTAGAGCTGTTTTATCATCCATTGCAGTATCGGTTTCTACATTAGGCATTGGTTTATTCAGTTGTCCTGGAGAGGAATTTCTTCCACAGTGGCTGGGAATGTTCTTGCTACGTTTGATTTGGGGGCCTGCAAGAGGCCCTGTGAGGCGTTTCCCGCCAGTAAAGGGTTGCCTTGTATATCTATTTTTGATCTGCACTCAGTGGTCCAATGTCGGCCTTTGCTACACCTTCTACATAATCCAGGAGGTGGTTGGGGTCTCCTGTTTAGGCTATTTCTAAAAGGAGTATTACTTCTAGGTGTACCCCATGTACAGTTTTTACTTATATGACCTGGTGTACCACATTTAAAACATTTGGTACCACGGGGCCTTCTTTCACCTCTGGGATTTGTCTCTCCTATCCAAGCCTCATTACTGTAGTTAAGAGACTCAACACCATTAGTATACTGAATCCATTCTTCCAAAGGAGCGGATCTGATCTTTAATGGTGTAAGTATTCTTCTGCATTCTGCATTAGCATTGTCGAATGCCAAGGACTCAGTTAATACTTTTCTTAATTCTTTATCTGATACAGCTTTTGTTATAGCTGTGTTCAGCCTTTGTAAGAAATCGGTGAAGGATTCATGAGGTCCCTGAAATATCTTTGTGTATACCTCAGTTGGTTTTCCAGGATCTGGAATTTTCCCCCAAGCATTTAGAGCTGCTGTACGGCATAGGGATATTGTATGCTCATCATAAGTGGCTTGTACATTTCTGTCAGCGAAACCTCCCTCACCAAGTATTTGATCTTGGGAGATCACAAAACCTCTAAGTTTACCTTGTTGTTCTAAATTTTTTGCCTCTTCTCTCAACCAGATTTTCCACTGTAACTGCTGGCTGTATTCTAGAACAGCTGAAATTAACTGATGCCAGTCATCTGGAATGACTCTATGTGAGGTAGACCATGAATTTAACATCTGTTTTACGTATGTGGAATGTATCCCATACGTAACTACTGCTTCCTTTATATTTTTAAAGTCCCTTGTTGAAATTGGTTGTAATGTATATGTATTATATGGCTCGGGGTGTGTGTCATCTGCTGGCTTCTCATGGATGATAACAGGTAAGCCATTGTATGAGAGCCATTTGGAGATGTTACAACCTCTATGGTCTTGCCCTTCTGCTTATTAGGTCCCTTGTCATGTTTACTGAGAGTTTCTTCTAGGGCTTTCAAACGAGCACCTAGGGTCTGTTCTAGGGAGTGAACCTCCTCTCTTGCGAGGGACTCCAGATTTCTCATGGAATCATAGAAGTTTGTATGTTCCTCAGAAACACATGATTCCATGGACCTTATCTTATCAATTAATGATAATCTTTCTTCCTTATATAGTGTCTGGAGAGTTAGTGTTCTATCCATTAAATATTCACATTTATTATCAATAAGATCAATTTTCGGTACAAGCCTGTTTTGCAAATCCTGATCAGCAGATTCCAGAGAAAGAATCTTTTTCTGTAAGCCTTCATTGCTATCTTTGAAAGCAGATTCCAGAAAGAGAATCTTTTTCTGTAAACCTTCATTGCTATCTTTGAAAGCAAATTCCAGAAGGAGAATCTTTTTTGTAAGCCTTCATTGCTATCTTTTAAAGCAGATTCCAGAAAGAGAATCTTTTTCTGTAAGTCTTCACTGCTATCTTTTAAAGCAGATTCCAGAGAGAGAATCTTTTTCTGTCAGCCTTCATTGCTATCTTTGAAGGCAGATTCCAGAAAGAGATTCTTCTTCTGTAAGCCTTCATTGCTATCTTTTAAAGCCTGTGTCAGTCCCAATAATGACTCATCTTTGTTCTTATTATTAAACCAGTGTTTGAACACTGTGTGAATTATTACGATGAATGTCAAAATGGTACAGGCCAAATATGCCTGAGGAAGGTCATATATTTCCAGAAGAATGTCATTCATCATACAGACAAAAAAGTTTGTAAATTCTTGTGAGGTAATGTTGTCGGCCATATTACAAGAATTACTCAAAATTTGTTAGTCAATTTTAAGATATAAAATTATCAAGTATTTTTACTTGAAATAAGACACTGCTTTGCCAAATCTTACCTTTCCACAGTTTTGGGGGTGTAGTAGGACTTTTCAGCCAGAAGGAGGCGTTGGTGTAGCGCTAAAGCAGGTCCTGTTGGATGCCTTGGCTGGCAGCAGAGTGAGCACCTGCAGCTGGCGGTTTTTCTGGTGATCCCCTGGAGCTTCAGGGCTTAGAGACTTCTAGGCTGGTCTAAGCCCCTCTCTGCCTCTACAGACAATAGCTCCAAACCCCCCTGCTGGGGACAGGGGACAAAGGACAATGCCCTGTCTATTAGAGCAGGGAGCAGGCACTCAGGGAGGAGGCAGAACGCCCCACTCACAGTGATTTCGCTGGTCTGGGGTTAAACTTGCCATGGAACTGCGATGGGATTAGCTTCTTTTCAGGAATGGAACCGTGTAGGTTTTTCCTGGTTTTACGGAACTCTGTAGGCGGTAACCTGCAGCCTCAAGAGCCCGCCAGCTGGGGAGGAAGCTGAGGGCAGAAGCCACCCAGGCCTTTGGAATTTGCCCCACGTGAGCACCAGATATTGATGAAATTACTAAGGCCACTCCACGTAGTTAAGAGGAAGATTTATTTAGTGGGTAACTTACAAATGAAGGGATAGGTAGGTGGTGGGTTCTGGAAAAGACGCAGCACAGTCCAGCGGTGTTCTCTGGAGAACTCTCCTCGGTCTACCTCTCGCATCCAGGTCCAGCCAAACAAGAGAGTGCCGCATGTCCCAATCTCAGGTCTTCAGGCCCTCCCTTGGCCCTGCCTTGTAGGCATGATAGTTACTGAAGCCGCAATGGGGGTTGGAACTTCCAGACCAAAGCTGGCATGGCTACCCACTACAGTGTGGAATTTCCCGTCATAAAAGCAGTTGAATCACATGCTGTCTTTTTTCCTATGAGCAACACTTTTGAGGGTTAGCAAAGTCACTATTGGGCTCCCATTGAGATACCCAGTGGAAATGGCACTGGTATCTGTTCGCAGCAAGTACAGTGCATTGGAATTCAGAGAAGATACTGTTGTGCCCAGTTTCCTAAGCAGAGTTGAACTAGAAATGCCCCGTGTGTGTAGGAAGGACAGTTCTTTTGTTCTGAGCAAGCTCACTGTTATGGTTGTAAACGAAACACAGTAGAATAAAAGAGTGCTCTTCTCTCAAAGGCAGAGTTTCTTTCTTGTGAGGCAACTCAGTGTTGAATTCCCTGTCAGAAAAGGAATTGAGTCACAGACTGTCTCTTGTCCTATTACAAACAGCTCTTTTCTGGCAAGGAAAGTCAATATTGGCCTCCTTTTGAGATACAAAGTGGAAATAGCACTTGTTTCTGTTCCCAGCAAGTACAGTGCAGTGGATGTGAGACAACCTACTGTTCTTCTTAGTTTCCTAAGCAGATTTGAACTAGACATGGCTCGTGTGTGTAGGAATCATATTTCTTTTGTTCTGAGCAAGCTCACTGTTCTGGGTGTTTAGGAAATACTGTAGAATAGAAGTGCGCTCCTTTCTTAGAAGAAGAGTGTTGAATTCCCCTTCATAAATGGAGTTTAATCACATGCTGTCTCTTGTCCTATGAGCAACAGTTCTCTGGTGGTAAGGAAAGTCACTAATGGGCTCCCATTGAGATACACAGTGGAAATAGCAGTGACGTCTGTTCCCAGCAATTACAGGACATTGGATGTGAGAGAACTTACCGTTCTTCTCAGTTTCCTAAGCAGAGTTCAACTAAATATAGACTGTGTGTGCAGGAAGCACAGTTCTTTTGTTCTGAGAAATCTCTGTTCTTGGTTTATAGGTAACACAGTAGAGTAGAAGAGTGCTCTTTTCTCAAAAGCAGAGTGTTTCTCGTAAGGCAACTCAGTGTTGATTTCCCCTTCATAAACGGAGTTGAATCACATGCTGTATCTTGTCCAATGAGAAAGAGATGTTTTCCCGTAAGCAAAGTCACTATTGGGCTCCGATTAAGATACACATTGGAAATGGAACTGGCGTCTGTTCCCAGCAAGTACAGTGCATTTGGTGGAAGAGAAACTACTGTTGTGCTCATTTTCCTAAGCAGAGTTGAACTATATATGTCCTATGTGTGTAGGAAGCATAGTTCTTTTGTTCTGAGCAAGCTCACTGTTCTGGCTGTAAAGGAAACACAGTGGAGTAGAAGAGTGTTCTTTTCTCAAAAGCAGAGTTTGTTTCTTGTAAGGCAACTCAGTGTTAATTCCCCCTTCATAAACGGAATTGAATCACATGCAGTTTCTTATCCTACTAGCAACAGTTTTTTTCAGGTAAGGATAGTCACTATTGGGCTCCCATTGAGATACACAGTGGAAATGATACTCGCGTCTGTTCCCAGAAAGTATAGTACATTGGATGGAAGAGAAGCTACTGCTGTGGACAGTATCCTAAGCAGAGTTGAACTAGATATGGCCCGTGTGTAGCAAGCACATTTCTTTTGTTCTGAGCAAGCTGACACTTCTGGCTGTATAGGAAACACAGTAGAGTAGAAGAGTGCTCTTTTCTCAATCAGAGTGTGTTTCCCGTTAGGCAACCCAGTGTTGAATTCCCCTCAATAAACGGAGTTGAATCACTGGCTGTCTCTTGTCCTAAGAGCAACAGTTCTTTTTCCATAAGGAAAGACACTTTTGGGCTCCCATTGAGATATACTGTGGACTTGGCACTGGCATCTATTCCCAGCAAGTACAGTGCATTGAATGGAATGGAAGCTACTGTTGTGCTCAGTTTCATAAGCAGAGTTGACCTGGATATGCCCCGTGTGTATAGCAAGTACAGTTCTTTTGTTCTGAGCAAGCTCACTGTTACGGCTGTATAGGAAACACAGTAGAGTAGAAAAGTACTCTTTTCTCAAAGCCAGAGTGTGTTTGTTGTGAGGCAACTCAGTGTTGAGTTCCCCTTCATAAAAGGAGTTGAATCACATGCTGTCTCTTGTCGTATGAACAATAGTTCTTTTAGGGTAATGAAAGTCAGTTCCGGGCTCCCATTGTGATACACAGTGGAAATGACACTGGCATCTATTCCTAGCAAGCACAATGTTTGAATTTAAGTGATGCTACTGTTTTGATCAGTTTCCTAAGAAGAATTGACCTGGATATGGCCCAGGTGTGTAAGAAGCACAGTTCTCTATTTGAGCAACCTAACTGAACTGGGTGTATAGGTCACAGTGGAGCAGAAGAGAGCTCTTTTCTCAAAAGCAGAGTGTATTTCTCATAAGGAACCTCAGTGCTGAACTCCCCTTAATAAATGGAGTTGAATCACATTCTATCTGTTGAGATATCAGCAACAGATCTTTTCGGATAAGGAAAGTCACTATTGGGCTCCCATTGAGAAACACAGGGGAAATGGCACTCGCCTATGTTCCCAGGAAGTACAGGGCATTGGATGTAGCACAAGTTACTATTCTTCCCAAGTTCCTAAGCAGAGTTGAACTAGATGTGCCCCGTTTGTGTAGGAAGGACAGTTCTTTTGTTTTGAGCAAGCTCACTGTTATGGCTGTATACAAAACACAGTAGAGTAGAAGAGTGCTCTTCTCTCAAAGGCAGAGTGTGATTTTCCTAAGGCAACTCAGTCTTGAATTCCCCTTCATAAACCAAGTTGAATCACATGCTGTCTCACTTCCTTCGCGCAACAGTTCTTTTCAGAATAGGAAAGTCACTATCAGCTCCCTTTGCAGTAATATTGGAAATGGCACTGGCGTCTGTTCCCAGCAAGCACAGTTCACTGGATGGAAGAGAAGCTACTGTTGTGCTCATTTTCCTCAGCAGAGTTGAAAGATATGCTCCATGTGTTTAGTAAGCACAATTGTTTTGTTCTGAGCAAGATTACTATTCTGGCTGTAGAGGAAACACAGTAGATTAGAAGAGTGCTCTTTTCTCAAAAGCAGAGTTTGTTTCTTGAAAGGGAACTCAGTGTTTAATTCCCCTTCATAAACAGAGGTGAATCACTTGCTGTCTCTTGTCCTACTAGCAACAGTTCTTTTGGGTTCGAAAGTCAATATTGGGCTCTCATTGAGATACGCAGTGGAAATGGCACTGGTGTCTGTTTCTAGAAAGTACAGGGCATTGGATGGAAGAGAATCTAATGTTGTGCTCAGTTTCCTAATATGAGTAGATCCAGATATGACCCTGTGTGTAGGAAGCACAGTTCTTTTGTTCTGAGCAAGCTCACTGTTCGGGCTTTATAGAAAACACAGTAGAGTAGAAGAGTTCTCTTTTCTCAAAAGCAGAATGTGTTTCTCGTTAGGCAAGCCAGTCTTGAATTCCCTTTCATAAACGGAGTTGAATCACATCCAGTCTCTTATCCTACAATCAACAATTCTTTTTCGGTAAGGAATGTCACTCTTGGGCTCCCATTGAGATACAGAATGGAAAAGGCACTGGTATCTGTTCCCATTAATTACAGTGTATTGGATGGAAGAGAAGCTACTGTTGTGCTCAGTTTCCTAAGCACAGTTGTGCTAGATATGGCCCGTGTGTTTAGGAACACAGTTCTTTTGTTCTGAGCAAGCTCACTCTTCTGGCTGTTTAGGAAACAAAGAGGAATAGAAGTGTGCCCCTTTCTCAAAAGCAGAGAGTGTTTCTTGTAAGACAACTAACTCAGTGTTCTATTACCCTTCATAAACGGAGTTGAATCACATACTGTCTCTTGTCTTATAAGCAACAGGTTTTTTTTGGGAACGAAAGTCACTATTGTGGTACCATTGAAGTACACAGTGGAAATAGCACTTGTTTCTGTTCCGAGCAAGTAGAGTGCAGTAGATGTGAGATAAACTAATCTTCTTCTCAGTTTCCTTACTACAGTTGAACTAGTAATGGCCCATGTGTGTAGGAAGCACAGTTGATTTTTTCTGAGCAACTTCACTGTTCTGCCTGTGTGGTAAACACAGTAGAATAGAAGTGTGTTCCTTTCTCAAAAGCAGAATGTGTTTCTTGTAAGACAACTCAGTGTTGAATTCACCTCATAAACAGAGTTTAATCACATGCTGTCTCTTGCCCTACTAGCAACAGTTCTTTTCTGGTAACAAAAGTCACTATTGGGCTCCCTTTGAGATACACAGTGGAGTCAGCTGACTTCTTTTCACAGCAAGTAGAGTGCAGTGGATGTGAGACAACATACTGTTCTTCTCAGTTTCCTAATAGAGTAGAACTAGACATGGACCGAGTGTGTAGGAAGCACAGTTCTTTTGTTCTGAACAAGCTCACTCTCTGGCAGTTTAGGAATCACATTTCAATAGAAGATTGCACCTTTCTCAAAAGCAGAGTGTGTTTCTTTTAAGATAAATCATTGTTGAATTTCTCTTCATAAACGGAGTTGAATCACATGCTGTCTCTTGTCTTAAAACCAAAAGTTCTTTTCTGGTAATGGAAGTCACTATTGGGCTACCATAAATTTACACAGTGGAAATAACACTCGCCTCTGTTCCCTAAAAGTACATTGTAGTGGATGTGAGAGACCCTACTGTTCTTGTAAGTTTCCTAAGCAGAGGTGAACAAGAATGGCCCATGTGTAAGAAGCACAGTTCTTTTTTTCTGAGAATGTTCACTGTTCTGGCTGTATAGGAAACACAGTAGAATAGAAGTGTGATCCTCTCTTAAAAACAGAGTGTTTCTTCTACAACAACTCATTCTTGAATTTCCCTTCATAAACGGAGTTGAATCACGTGCTGTCTCTTGTCCTACGAGGAACAGTTCTTTTCTGGTAAGGAATGTCACTATTGGGCTACCATTGACATACAAAGTGGAAATAGTAATCATTTCTGTACCCAACAAGTTCATTGCAATGGATGTGAGATGACCTACTGTTTTTTTAAGTTTCCTAAGCAGAGTTGAACTAGATATGGCCCGTTAGTTTAGAGAGAAAAGTTCTTTTGTTCTGAACAAGCTCAATGTTCAGGCTGTATAGGAAACACAGAAGAATCGAATAGTGCTCCTTTCTCAAAAACAGAGTGCGTTTCTTGTAAGACAACTCAGTGTTGAATTCCACTTCATAAACCGAGTTGATTCACATGCTGTCTCTTGTCCTATCAGTAACAGTTCTTTTCTGGTAAGCAAGGCCATTATTCGGCTCCAATTGATATACGCAGTTTAAATACCACTCATTTCTCTTCCCAGCAACTACAGTGCAATGGATGTATGAGAACCTACTGTCCTTCTCAGTTTCCTAATCAGAGTTGAACTAGATATGGCCCATGTGTGTAGGAAGCATAGTTCTTTTTTTGTGAGCAACTTCACTGTTAGGGCTGCATAGGAGACACAGTAGAATTTAAGAGTGATCCTTTTTCAAAAGCAGAGTGTATTTCTTGAAAGACAACACAGTGTTGAATTCCCCTTCATAAACGGAGTTGAATCACATGCTTTTTCTTGTCCTATTAGCAACAGTTCTTTTCTGTTAAGGAAGTCAATATTGGGTTCCCATTGAGATACACAGTGGAAATAGCACTCTTTTCGGTACCCAGCAAGTAGAGTACAATGGACGTGAGACAACCTACTGTTCTTCTCAGTTTCTTAAGCAGAGTTAAACTAGATATAGCCTGTGTGTGTAGGTAGTACAGTTCTTTTGTTCTGAGTAAGCTTACTGTTCTGGCAGTATAGGAAACACAGTAGAGTAGAAGAGTGCTCCTTTCTCAAAAGCAGAGAGTTTTTCTTTTGAAGCTTCCTAGTGTTGAATTTCCCTTCATAAACAGAGTTGAATCACATGCTTTCTCCTGTCCTATGTGCCACAGTTTCTTTCAGGTGATGAAAGTCAGTACTTGGCTCCCTTTGAGATACAGAGTGCAAATAGCACTTTCGTCTGGTCCCAACAGGCACAGTGCAGTGGAAGGAACAGAAGCTGCTGTTCTTGTTAGTTTCCTAAGCAGAGTTGAACTAGATATGGTCCCTGTGTGTAGGAAGCACAGTTCTTTTGTTCTGAGCAAGCTAACTGTTCTGGCAGTATAGGAAACAAAGTAGACTGTTTCCTAGGCAGAGTTGAACTAGATATGGAACAAGAGTTTCAGAATCACAGTTCTTTTGTTCTGAACAAGCTCACTGTAATGGCTCTATAGGAAACACAGTAGAGTAGAAGAGTGCTCCTTTCTCAAAAGCAGAGTGTGTTTCTTGTAGGGCAACCTAGTGTTGAATTCCCCTTCATAAACAGAATTTAATCACAAGATTTCTCTTCTCATAGGAGCAACAGTTCTTTTCTGGTGAGAAAAGTCACTCTTGGCCTCCTGTTGACACACAGAGTACAAATAGCACTCGCGTGTGTTCACAGCAAGTACAGTGCATTGAAGAGAAGCTACAGTTCTTGTCAATTTTCTAAGCAAAGTTGAACTAGATATGGCCCGTGTGTGTAGAACTACAGTTATTTTTTTCTGAGCAAGCTCACTGTTTTGGCTGTATAGGAAACACTGTAGAGTAGAAGAGTGCTTCTTTTCAAAAGAAGACTGTGTTTTCTGTAAGGAAACCTAGTGTTGCATTCCACTTCATAAATGGAGTTGAATCACATGCTGTCACTGGTCCTACGAGCCACAGTTCTTTTCTGATAAAGTAAGTCACTATTGGGCTCCCTTTGAGACACACACTGCAAATAGCACTCACGTCTCTTCTCAGTAAGTGCAGTCATTGGATGGAAGCAAAGCTATTGTTCCTGTTAGTTTCCTAAGCAGAGTTGAACCAAATATGGCCCGTGTGTGTAGGAAGCACAGTTCTTTTGTTCTGAGCAAGCTCACTGTTCTGGCTGTATAGGAAATACAGTAGAGTAGAAGAGTGCTCCTTTCTAAAAAGCAGAGTATGTTTCTCATAAGGTAACCTAATGTTGAATTCCCCTTTATAAACAGAGTTGATTCATATGCTGTCTCTAGTCCTAGGAGCCACTCTTATTTTCTGGTAAGGAAAGTCACTGTTGGGCTCCCATTGAGATACACAGTGCAAATAACATTTGAATCTGTTCCCAGCAAGTACACTGCATTGGACGAAAGAGAAGCTACTGTTCTTTTGAATTTCCTAAGCAGAGTTGAACTAAATATGTCCCATGTGTTTAGGAAGCACAGTACTTTTGTTGTGATCAAGCTCACTGTTCTGGCTTGCAGGAAACACATTAGAGTAGAAAATTGTTCCTTTCTCAAAAGCAGTGTGTGTTTCTTGTAAGACAAGCTAGTGTTGAATTCCCCTTCATAAACAGAGTTGAATCACATGCTGTCTCTTGTCCTACTAACCACAGTTCTTCTCTGGTAAGGAAAGTCACGCTTGGTTTCCTATTAGCATATACAGTACAAGTAGCACTAGCATCTGTTTGCAGCAAGTACAGTGCATTGGCAGTAAGAGAAGCTGCTGTTGTTGTCAGTGTCCTGAGCAGAGTTGAACTAGATATGGCCCGTGTGTGTAGGAAGCACAGTTCTTTTTTTCTGAGCAAGCATACTGTTCTGGCTGTATAGGAAACACAGTAGAGTAGAAGAATGCTCCTTTTCCAGAAGCAGAGTGTGTTTCTTGTAAGGTAACCTAGTGTTGAATTCTCTTTCATAAATGAAGTTGAATCATATGCTGTCTTTTGTCCTACCAGCCACTGTTCTTTTCTGCTAAGGAAAGTCACTATTTGGCTGCCATTGAGATACACAGTGAAAATAGCAGTAATGTGTGTTCCCAGAAAGTATAGAGCATTGGATGGAAGAGAAGCTACTGTTCTTGTCAGTTTCCTAATCATAATTGAAGTATATATGGCCCGTGTGTGTAGGGAGCACAGTTCTTTTGTTGTGAGAAAGCTCACAGTTCTGGCTGTGTAGAAAACACAGTAGAATAGAATAGTGCTCCTTTCTCAAAAGCAGAGTGTGTTTCTTATAAGGCAACCTAGTATTGAATTCCCCTTCATAAACGAGTTGAACTAGATATGACCCGAGTGTTTAGGAAGCACAGTTCTTTTGTTCTGAGCAAGCTCACTGGACTGGCTGTGTAGGAAACACAGTAGAGTAGAAGACTGATCCTTTCTCAAAAGCAGATTGTGTTTCTTTTTTTTTTTTTTTGGTTTTTCGAGACAGAGTTTCTCTGTGTAGCTTTGCGCCTTTCCTGGAGCTCACTTGGTAGCCCAGGCTGGCCTCGAACTCACAGAGATCCGCCTGCCTCTGCCTCCCAAGTGCTGGGATTAAAGGCGTGCGCCACCAACGCCCGGCCAGATTGTGTTTCTTGTAGGACAAACTAGTGTTGAATTCCACTTCATAAACCGAGTTGAATCACATGTTGTCTCTTGTCCTAGGAGCCACAGTTCTTTTCTGGTAAAGAAAGTCACTATTGGGCTCCTTTTGACATTTACAGTGCAAATAGCAGTAGCGTCTGTTCCCCTCAAGTACAGTGCACTGGACAGAGGAGAAGGTACTGTTCTTGTCCATTTCCTAAGTAAAGGTGAACTGGATATGGCCTGTGTTTGTAGGAACCACTGTTCTTTTGTTCTGAGCAAGCTCACTGTATTGCCTCTTTATAGGAAACACAGTAGAGTAGAAGAGTGCTCTTTTCTCAAAAGCAGAGTGTGTTTCATGTAAGATAACCTAGTGTTGAATTCCCCTTCATAAACAGAGATGAATCACAATTTGTTTCTTTTCCAGGAGCTACTGTCCTTTTTTGTATTTTTGTATTTTTTATTTTTGGGCTCCCATTGAGATACACAGTGCAAATAGCTCTCACGTCTGTTCCCAGCAAGTACAGTGCAGTCCACGGAAGAGAAGATACTGTTTTTGTCAGTTTACTATGCAGAGCTGAACTAGAAATGGCCCGCGTGTGTAGGAAGAAGAGTTCTTTTGTTTTTAGCAGGCTCTCTGTTCTGGCTTATAGAAAACACAGTAGAGTAGAAGAGTGCTTCTTTCTCAAAAGCAGATTGTGTTTCTTGTAAGGCAACCTGGTATTGAATTCCCATCATAAATGGAGTTGAAACACATGATCTCTCTTTTCCTAGGAGCAACAGTTATTTTCTGGTAAGGAAATTCACTTTTGGGCTCCCATTGACATACACAGTGCAAATAGCACTCGCGTCTGTTCACAGCAAGTACAGTGCATTGGACAGAAGAGAAGCTACTGTATTTGTCATTATCCCAAGCAGAGATGAACTAGATATGGCCCGTGTGTAAGAAGCACAGTTCAGTTGTTCTGAGCAAGCTCACTCCTCAGGCTGTATAGGAAATAGAGTAGAGTAGAATAGTGCTCCTTTCTCAAAAGCAGAATGTGTTTCTTGCAAGGCAACGTAGTGTTGAATTCCCCTTCTTAAATGGAGTTGAATCACATGCAGTCTCTTATCCTAGAAGGAACAGTTCTTTTCAGGTAAGGAAAGTCACTATTGGGCTCCCATTGAGATACACAGTGAAAATGGCACCTGCATCTGTTACCAGCAACTACAGTTCATTGGATGGAGGAGAAGCTACTGTTGTGCTCAGTTTCCTAAGCAGAGTTGAACTATATAGGGTCCATGTGTGTAGGAAGCACAGTTCTTTTGTTCTGAGCTAATTCACTGTTTTAGCTATATAGGATATACAGTAGAGTAGAAGAGTGCTTTTTTCTCAAAAGCAGAGTGTTTATCTCCTTAGGCAACCCAGTGTTGAATTCCCCTTCATAAACGGAGTTCAATCACATGCTGTCTCTTGTCCTATGAGCAACAGTTCTTTTGGGGCATGGAAAGTCCCTATGGACTGTGATTGTGATATACAGTGCAAATAGGTCCCGCATCTGTTCCCAGATACTACAGAGCATTGGATATAAGAGAAGCTATGGTTCTTCTCACTTTCAGAAACAGAGTTGAACTAGATATGGCCCGTGTTTGTAAGAAGCACAGTTCTTTTCTTCTGAGCAGGCTCACTGTTCTGGCTGTATACGAAATACAGTAGAGTAGATGAGTTCTCTTTTCTCAAAACAGAGTGTATTTCTCATCAGGCAACTCAGTATCGAATTCCCCATCATAAACGGAGTTGAATCACATGCAGTTTCTTATCCTACTAACAACAGTTTTTTTTTTCCGAGTAAAGATAGTCACTATTGGGCTCCCATTGAGATACACAGTGGAAATGACACTCGCGACTCTTCCCAGAAAGTATAGTGCATTGGATGGAAGAGAAGCTACTGTTGTGGACAGTATCCTAAGCAGAGTTGAACTTGATATGGTTAGCAAGCAAAGTTCTTTTGTTCTGAGCAAGCTGACACTTCTGGCTGTATAGGAAACACAGTAGAGTAGAAGAGTGCTCTTTTCTCAAGAGCAGAGTGTTTTTTTTTTTTTTGGTTTTTCGAGACAGGGTTCCTCTGTGTAGCTTTGCACCACTTCCTGGAACTCACTTGATAGCCCAGGCTGGCCTCGAACTCACAGAGATCCTCCTGGCTGTGCCTCCCTAGTGCTGGGATTAAAGGCGTGCACCACCAACGCCCGGCGGAGCAGAGTGTTTTTCTTGTAAGGCAACCTAGTGTTGAATTCCCCTTCATAAACCGAGTTGAATAACATGCTGTCTCTGTCCTAGGAGCAACAGTTCTTTTCTGGTAAGGAAATTCACTTTTGGGCTCCCATTGACATACACAGTGCAAATAGCACTCGCGTCTGTTCACAGCAAGTACAGTGCATTGGACAGAAGAGAAGCTACTGTATTTGTCATTATCCTAAGCAGAGTTGAACTAGATATGGCCCGTGTGTAAGAAGCACAGTTCAGTTGTTCTGAGCAAACTCACTCCTCAGGCTGTATAGGAAATAGAGTAGAGTAGAATAGTGCTCCTTTCTCAAAAGCAGAATGTGTTTCTTGCAAGGCAATGTAGTGTTGAATTCCCCTTCTTAAATGGAGTTGAATCACATGCTGTCTCTTTTCTTACGAACCACTGTTCTTTTCTGGTAAGGAAATTCACCATTGGGTTCCCAACGAGATACAGAGTGCAAACAGCACTCACGTCTGTTCCCAGTACGCACAGTGCATTGAAAGGAAGAGAAGCTACTGTCCTTGTCAGTTGCCTAAGAAGAGTTGAACTAGATATGGCCTGTGGATGTAGGAAGCACAGTTCCTTTGCTCTAACCAAGTTCACTGTTCTTGCTGTATAGGAAACACAGTAGAATAGAAAACTGATCCTCTCTCAAAGCAGAGTGTGTTTTTTGCAAGGCAACCTAGTGCTGAATTCCCCTTCATAAATGGAGTTGAATCACATGCTGTCCCTTGTCCTATGAGCCACAATTCTTTTCTGATAAGGAAAGTCACTTTTGGTTTCCCAATGACATACACAGCACAAATAGCACTTGTGTCTGTTGCCAGCAAGTACAGTGCATTGAACTGAAGAGAAGCTATTGTTCTTGTCAGTTTCCTAAGCTGAGTTGAACTAAATATGGCCCATGTGTGGAGGAGGCACAGTTCTTTTGTTCTGAGCAACCTCACTGTTCTGGGTGTATAGGGTACAGTGTAGAGTAGAAGAGTGCTCTTTACACAAAAGCAGAGGGTGTATGTCGTTAGGCAACCCAGTGTTTAATTCACCTTCATAAACAGATTTGAAGCACATGCATTCTCTTATCCTTTGAGCAATAGTTCTTTTCGGTTAAGGAATGACACTGTTGGGCTCCCCTTGAGGTACACAGTGGAAATGCCATTTGTGTCTGTTCCCAGCAAGTACAGTGCACTGGATGGAAGAGAAGCTACTGTTGTGCTCAGTTTCTTAAGCAGAGTTGAACTAAATATGGCCCCTTTTTGTAGGAAGCCAAGTTCTTTTGTACTGAGTAAGCTCACTGTTCTGACAGTATAGGATACACAGTAGAGTAGAAAAGTGCTGTTTTCTAAAAAGCAGAGTGTATTTCTCCTTAGGCTATGCAATGTTGAATTCCCCTTCATAAATGGATTTGAAGCACATGCAGTCTCTTATCCTACAAGGAACAGTTCTTTTCAAGTAAGGAAAGTCACTATTGGGCTCCCTTTGAAATACACAGTGGAAAAGGCACTAGGGACTGTGCCCAGCCAGTACAGTGCATTGGATGGAAGAGAAGCTACGGTTGTGCTCACTTTCCTAAGCAGAGTTGAACTAGATAGGCCTGTGTGTAGGAAACAGTTCTTTTTTTCTGAGTAAGCTCACTGTTCTGAATGTTTAGGAAACACAGTAGAGTATAAGAGTGCTCTTTTCTAAAAAGCAGAGTGTGTTTCTCTTTAGGCTACCCAGTGTTGAATTCCCCTTCATAAATGCAGTTGAACCCCATGCAGTCTCTTATCCTAACAGCAACAGTTCTTTTCTGGTAAGGAAAGTCACTGTTGGGCTTCCGTTGAGATACACAGTGGAAATGGCACTGATGTCTGTTCCCAACAATTACAGTGCATTGGACGGAAGAGAAACTACTGTTGTGCTCAGTTTTCTAAGCAGAGTTGAACTAGATAGACCTATGTGTAGGAAACACATTTCTTTTCTTCTGTGTAAGCTCACTGTTCTGACTATTTAGGAAACACAGTAGAGTAGAAGAGTGCTCTTTTCTCAAAAGCAGAGTGTGGTTCTTGTTAGACAACCCATTGTTGAATTCCCCTTCATTAACGGAGTTCAATCACATGCTGTTTCTTGTCCTACGAGCAACAGTTCTTTTCAGGTAAGGAAAGTCAGTATTTGGCTCCCATTGTGATACACAGTGGAAATAGCACTGGCGTGTTAACCCAGCAAGAACAGTGCATTGGATGTGAGGGGACCTACTGATCTTCTCAGTTTCATAAGCAGAGTTGACCTAGATAAGGCCTGTGTGTTTAGGAAGCTCAGTTCTTTTGTTCTGAGCAAGCTCACTGTTCTGGCTGTATAGGAAAAACAGTAGAACAGAAGAGTGTTCCTTTCTCAAAAGCAGAGTGTGTTTCTTGTAAGGCAACTCGGTTTTGAATTCCCATTCATAAACGGAGTTGAATCACATGCTGTCTCATGTCCTACATGCAACAGTTCTTTTCTTGTAAGGAAAGTCACTATTCGGCTCCCATTGAGTTACACAGAAGAAGTAGCACTTGTTTCTCTTCCTAGCAAGTACAGTAGAGTCGATGTGAGACAACCTACTGTTCTTCTCAGTTTCCTATGGAGAGTTGAACTACATGTGGCCAGTGTGTGTAGCAAGCACAGTTCTGATTTTCTGAGCAAGTTCACTGTTCTGGCTGCATAGGAAACACAGTAGAATTAAAGATTGCTCCTTTTCAAAAGCACAGTGTGTTTCTTGTAAGAAAACACAGTGTTGAATTCTCCTTCTAAAATGGAGTTTAATCATATGCTGTCTCTTGTCCTACAAGCAACAGTTCTTTTGTGCTAAGAAAAGTCCCTATTGATCTCCCATAGAGATACACAGTGAAAATAGTACTTGTTTCTGTTCCCAGCAAGTACAGTGCAGTGGATGTTAGACATCCTTCTGTTCTTCTCAATTTCCTAAGCAGTGTTGAACTAGATATGGCACTTGTGTGTAAGAAGCACATTTCATTTGCTCTAAGCAAGCTCACTACTCTGGTTGTCTAGGAAACACAGTAGAAGAGAAGTGTACTCCTTTCTCTAAACCATAGTGTGTTTCTTGTATGAAAACTCAGTGTTGAATTTCCCTTCATAAAGGGAGTGGAATCACATGCTGTCTCTTGTTCGACGAGCAGCAGTTTTTTTCTGGTAAGGAAAGTCACTGTTTGTCTCCCACTGAGATACACAGCGGAAATAGCACTCGTTTCTGATCCCAGCAACTACAGTGCACTGGATGTGAGAGAACTTACTGTTTTTCTCAGTTTCCTAAGCAGAGTTGAACTAGATATGCCCCGTTTGTAGCAAGCACACTTCTTTTTTTCTGAGCAAGCTCACTGCTCTGGCTGTATAGGAAACACAGTAGAATAGAAGACTGCTTCTTACTCAAAACCAGAATGTGTTTCTTGTAAAAAAAACACTCAGTGTTTAATTACCAGACATAAACTTAGTGTCATCACATGCTGTCTCTTTTTCGACGAGCAGCAGTTCTTTAAGGTAAGGTAAGTCACTATGGGGCTCCCATTTAGATACATTGTGGAAATAGCACTCGTTTCTTTTTCCAGCAACTACAGTGCATTGGATGTGAGAGAACCTAATGTTCTTCTCACTTTTCTATGCAGAGTTGAATTAGATATGGCCCTTGTGTGTAACAAGCACAGTTCTTTTTTTCTGAGCAAGCTCACAGTTCTGGCTGCATAGGAAACACAGTAGAATTGACGAGTGCTCCTTTCTCAAAAGCAGAGTGTGTTTCTTGTAAGTCAACCCAGTGTTGGATTCCCCTTCATACATGGAGTTGAATCACATGCTGTCTCTTTTTCTAAGAGCAATAAGTTCTTTTCTGCAAAGGAAAATCACTATTGACTCCCATTGTAATACACACTGGAGGTAGCACTCGTTTCTGTTCCTAGCAAGTACATTGCAGTGGATGTGAGACAATCTACTGTTCCTCTCAGTTTCTTAAGCAGTGTTGAACTAGATATGGCCCATGTGTAGGAAACACATTTCTTGTGTTTTGAGCAACCTCACAGTTCTGGTTGTATAGGAAATTCAATAAAATAGAAGAGTGCTCCTTTCTCAAAAGCAGAGTGTGTTACTTGTAAGAGAACTCAGTGTTCAAACCCCTTTCCTAAACGGAGTTGTATCACAAGCTATCTTTTGTCCTATGAGCAACAGTTATTTTCTGGTATGGAAAGTCACTATTGGGCTCCCATTGCAATACACAGGGGAAATAACACTGACGTCCTAGCCCAGCAAGAATAGTGCATTGGATGTGAGAGAACGTACTGTTCTTCTCAGTTTCATAAGCAGAGTTAAACTATATATGGACCAAGTGTGTAGGAAGCACAGTTCTTTTTTTTTTTTTTGAGCAAGCTCACAGTTCTGGCAATATAGAACACACAGTAGAATAGAAGAGTGCTCCTTTCTCAAATGCAGAGTGTGTTTCATTGAATTCCTCTTCATAAACGGAGTTGAACCACATGCTGACTCTTGTCCTATGAGCAATAGTTCTTTTCAGGTAAGGAAAGTCACTATTGTGCTCCCCTGAGATATACAGGGGAAACAGCACTTGTTTCTGTTCCTAGCACGTACAGTGCAGTAGATGTTAGACATCCTTCTGTTCTTCTCAGTTTCCTAAGCAGTGTTGAACCATATATTGCCCGTGTGTGTAGCAAGCACAGTTCTTTTTTTTGAGCAAGCTCACTGTTCTGGCTGTATAGGAAACACAGTAGAATTGATGAGTGCTCCTTTCTCAAAGCAGAGTGTGTTTCTTGTAAGACAACTCCGTGTTGGATTCCCCTTCATAATCGGAATTGAATCACATGCTGTGTCTTGTTCTAACAGCAACATTTCTTTTTTGGAAAAGAAAGTCACCTTTGGGCTCCCATTGAGATACACAGTGGAAATAGCAGTCGTTTCTGTTCCCAGGAATTACAGTGCACTGAATGTGAGAGAACCTACTGCTCTTCTCAGTTTCCTAAGCAGAGTTGAACTAGATATTTCCCATGTGTGTACAAAGTACTGTTCTTTTGTTCTCAGCAAGCTCACTGTTCTGTCTACATAGGAAACAAAGTAAAATTGAAAGTGCTCTTTTCTCAAAAGCAGCGTGAGTTTCCTGTAAGACAACTCAGTGTTGAGTCCCCTTTCCTAAAAGTAGTTGTATCACTTGCTGTCTCTTGTCCTATGAGCAACAGTTCTTTTCGGGTAAGGAAAGTCAGTATAGGGCTCCCATTGAGATACACAGTGGAAACAGCACTGACAACTGTTCCCAACAAGTATAGTGAATTGGACATGAGAGAACCTAATGTTTTCTTCAGTTTCCTAAGCAGAGTTGAACTAGATGTGACCTGTGTGTTTAATAAGCACACCTCTTTTTTCTGAGCAAGCTCACTGTTGTGCCTGTATAGCAAAAATATTAGAATTGAAGAGTGCTCCTTTTTCAAAAGCAGAGTGTATTTCTAAGAAGACAATTGAGTATTTAATTCCACTTCATAAATGGAGGTGAATCAAATGCTGTCTCTTTTCCAATCATCTACAGTTCTTTTCTGGTAAGGAACGTCACTATTTGCTCCCATTGAAATTTACAGTGGAAATAGCACTGGTTTCTGTTCCCAGCAAGTAGAGTGCAGGGTATGTGAGACAACCTACTGTTTTTCTCAGTTTCCTAGCTAGAGTTGTACTACATGTGGCCCGTATGTGTAGGAGGCGCAGTTCTTTTTTCGGAGCAAGCTCACTGTTCTGGCTGTATAGGGAACAGAGTAGAGTAGAGTAGAAGAGTGCTCTTTTCTCAATAGCAGAGTGTGTTTCTCATAAGGCAACTCAGTGTTGAATTCCCTTTCATAAACAGAGTTAAGTCATATGCTGTCTCTTAAGACACGAACAACAGATCATTCATGGTAATGAAAGTCACTATTGTGCTCCCATTGAGATACAATGTGTAAATGGCTCTCGCCTCTGTTCCCAGGAAGTACAGTGCATTGGATGTAGCACAATCTATTATTCTGCCCAGAATACTAAGTAGAGTTGAACTAGATATGAACCGTGTGTATAGGAAGCATATTTCTTTTGTTCTGAGCAAGTTCACTGTTCTGACTGTATAGCAAACACAGTAGTGTAGAAGAGTGCTCTTTTCTCAAAAGCAGAGTCTGTTCCTTGAAGGAAACTCAGTGTTAAATTTCCCCTTCATAAACGGAGGTGATTCATATTCTGTCTCTTATCCCACAAGCAACAGTTCTTTTCGGGTAAGGGAAGTCATTATTGGGCTCCAACCGAGATATTCTGTGGAAATGGCAATGGTGTCTGTTTCCAGAAAGTACAGGGCTTTGGATGCAATAGAAGCTACTGTTTTACTCAGTTTCCTAGGATGAGTTAAATTAGATTTTGCCAGTGTGTGCAAGAAGCACAGTTCCTTTGTTCTGAGCAAGCTCATTGTTCTGGCTTTATAGGAAACACAGTTGAGTAGAAGAGTGCTCTTTTCTCAAAAGCAGAGTATGTCTTCATAAGGCAACTCAGTGTTGAATTTCCCCTTCATAAACGGAATGGAATCACATGATGTCTCTTGTTTTCAAGCAACAGTTCTTTTCAGGTATTGAAATTCACTATTGGGTACCCATTGAGATACATAGTGGAAATGGCACTGGTCTGTTCCCATTAAGTACAGTGCATTGGATGTATCAGAGGCTACTCTTCTGCCCAACATCCTAAGTAGAATTAAACTAGATATGAACCGTTGGTGTTTGGAAGGACAGTTCTTTTGTTCTGAGCAAGCTCACTTTTCTGGCTGTATAGGAAATACAGTATAGTAGAAGAGTGCTGTTTCCTTAAAATCAGTGTTTCTTTCTTGTAAGGCTACTCAGTGTTGAATTCCCCTTCATAAACAGATTTGAATGACATGGTGTCTCTTGTCCTAGGGCCAACACTTCTTTTTGGGTAAGGAAAGTCACTATTGGGCTCCGCTTGAGATACAATGTATAAAAGGCACTCACCTCTGTTCCTAGCAAGTACAGTGCATTGGATGGAAGAGAAACTACACTTCTTTTTGCATTCCTAAGCAGAGTTGAACTAGATATGGGTCATGTGTGTAGGAAGCACAGTTTTTTTGTTTTGATCAAGTTCACTGTTCTGGCTGTCTAGGAAACACAGTAGAGCTGAAGAGTGCTCTTTTCACAAAAGCAGAGTATGTTACTCGTAAGGCAACTCAGGTTTGAATTACTTTTCATAAACTGAGTGGAATCGCATGTTGTCTCTTGCTCTATGAGCAACAGTTGTTTCCGGGTAAGGAAAGTCACCCTTGGCCTCCCTTTGAGATACTCAGTGAAAATGGCAGTCTCATCTGTTCCCAGCAAGTACAGTGCATTGAATGGAAGAGAAGCTACTATTGTGTTCAGTATTCTAAGAAGAATTGAACTAGATATGAACTTTGTATGTAGGAAGCATAGTTCATTTGTTCTGAACAAGCTCACTGTTCTGGCTGGATAGGAAACACAGTGGAGTAGAAGAGTGCTCTTTTCTCAAAAGTAGAGTGTGTTTCTTATAGGTGACTCAGTGTTGAATTCTGCTTCATAAATAGAGTTGAATCACATGCTGTCTCTTGTCCTACAATCAACAGTTCTTTTCAGGAAAGGAAAGTCAGTATTTGGCACCCATTGAGATACAATGTGGAAATGGCACTGGCATCTGTTCCCTGTAAGTACAGTGCATTGGATGGAAGAGAAGCTACACTTCTTTTTCCTTTCATAAGCAAAGTTGATATAGATATGGCCCGTTAGTGTTTGAAGCACTGTTCTGTTGATCTGAGCAAGCTCACTGTTTTGGCTGTATAGGAAACACAGTAGAGTAGAAGACTGCTCTTTTCTCAAAAGCAGAGTGTGTTTCTCCTAAGGCAACTCAGTGTTGAATTCCCCTTCATAAACAGAGGTGAATTAAATTCTGTCTCTTGTCCCTTGAGCAACAGTTCTTTTCAGGTAAGGAAAGTCATTATTGGGCTCCCACTGAGATTTACAGTGGAAATGACACTCGCGTCTTTTCCCAGCAAGTACAGTATATTGAATGTAGTAGAAGCTACTATTATGCCCAGATTCCTAAGATGCGTTGAACTACATTTGAACTCTGTGTGTAGGAGACACAGTTTTTTTGTTCTGAAGCAGCTCACAGTTCTGCTCCATAGGAAACACAGTAGAGTAGAAGAGTTTTCTTCTCTCAAAAGCAGAGTGTGCTTTTCCTCAGGAAACTCAGTCTTGAATATGCCTTCATAAACCTAGTTGCATCATGTGCTGTCTCATTTCCTTCGTGCAACAGTTCTTTTCGGGTCAGGAAAGTCACTTTTTGGCCTCCTTTGATGTAGTAGTGGAAATGCACTGGCGTCTTTTCCCAGCCTGTACTGTGCATTGGATTGAAGTGAAACTACTGTTGTGCTCATTTCCTTAGTAGAGTTGAAAGATATGGCCCATGTGTTTAGGAAGCACAGTTGTTTTGTCTGAGCAAGCACACTGTTCTGGCTGTAGAGAAAACACAGGAGATTAGAAGAGTGCTCTTTTCTCAAAAGCAGAATGCGTATCTCGTAAGGAAACTCATAAACTGAGTTGTATCACATACTGTCTCTTGTCCTACGGCAACAGTTCTTTTCAGGAAAGAAAAGTCACTATTGGGTTCCCATTGAGATACACAGTGGAAATGGCACTCGAGTCTGTTCCCAGATGTCCAGTGCATTGGATGGAAGAGAAGCTATTGTTGTGCTCAGTTTCCAAAGCAGAGTTGTACTACACATGGCCTGTGTGTAGGAAGCACAGTTCTTTTCTTCTGAGCAAGCTCACTGTTCTGGGAGTATAGGAAACACAGTAGAGTAGAAGAGCGCTCCTTTCTCAAAAGCAGAGTGTGTATCTCATTAGGCAACCCAGTGTTGAATTCGCCTTCATACACGCAGTTGAATCACATGCTGTCTATTATCCTAGGAGCAACAATTCTTTTCGTGTAAGGAAATTCGCTATTGGGCTCCCTTTGAGACACACAGTGGAAATGGCCCTCGCATATGTTCCCAGCAAGTACAGTGCATTTGATGGAAGAGAAGCTACTTTTGTGCTCAGTTTCCTAAGCAGAGATGAACTAGATATGCCCCGTGTGAGTAGGAAACACAGTTCTTTTGTTCTGAGCAAGCTCACTGTTCTGACTGTATAGGAAACACAATAGAGTAGAATAGTGCACTTTTCTCAAAAGCAGAGTGTGTTTCTTGTTAGGGAACCCAGTATTGAATTCACCTTCATAAACAGAGTTGAATCACATGCGGTGTCTTCTCCTACGAGCAACAGTTCTTTTCATGTAAGGAAAGTCCTTATTGGGCTCCCATTGAGATACACAGTGGAAATGGCACTCATGTCTGTTCCCTGCAAGTACAGTGCACTGGATGGAAGAGAAGCTGCTTTTGGGCTCAGTTTCCTAAGCAGAGTTGAATTAGATAGGCCCTGAGTATAGTAAGCACAGTTCTTTTTTTCTGAGCAAGCTCACATTTCTGTCTGTATAGGACACACAGTATAGTAGAAGAGTGCTCTTGTCTCAAAAGCTGAGTGTGTTTCTTTTAAGGCCACCTGGTGTTGAATTTCCCTTCATTAATGGAGTTGAATCACATGCTATCTCTTGTCCTACGAGCCACAGTTCTTTTCATGTAAGGAAAGTCACTACTGGTTTCCCTTTGACATACACAGTGCAAATAGCGCTTGTGTCTGTTCACAACAAGTACAGTGCATTGGATGGAAGAGAAGTTACTGTTCTTGGCAGTTTCCTAAGCATGGTTGAACTAGATAGGGCCAGTGTGTGTAGGAAGACAGCTCTTTTGTTCTGATCAAGCTCACTGTTCTGGCTGTGCATGAAACACTGTAGAGAGGAGAGTGCTCCTTTTTCAGCAGCAGAGGGTGTTTTTTGTAAGGCAACCTAGTGTTGAATTCCCCTTCATAAATGGAGTTGAATCACATGCTGTCTCGTGTCGTAAGAGCCACAATTCTTTTCTGGTATGGAAGGTCACTATTGAGCTCCCATTGAGATTCACAGTACAAATAGGCCTCGTGTCTCTTCCCAGCAAATACAGTGCATTGGATGGAAGAGAAGCTACTGTCCTTCTCAGTTTCCTAAGCAGAGTTGAACTTGATATGAGCCGTGTGTGTAAGAAGCACAGTTCTTTTTTTCTGAGCAAGCTCACTGTTTTGGCTTTATAGGAAACACAGTAGAGTAGAAGAGTGCTCCTTTCTAAAAAACAAATTGTGTTTCTTGTAAGGCAACCTATTTTTGAATTCTCCTTCATAAATGCTGTTGAATCACATGCTGTCTCTTGTCCTAGGAAGCACTGTTCTTTTCTGGTATGGAAAGTCACTATTGTTTTCCCTTTGATATACACAGTGTAAATAGCACTCGCGTCTGTCCCCAGCAAGTACAGTGCATTGGATGGAAGAGAAGATACTGATCTTGACAGTTTCTTAAGCAGAGTTGAACTAGATATGTCCCGTGTGTATAGGTACCACAGTTCTTTTGTTCTGAGGATGCTCACTGTTCTGGCTTCACAGGAAACACAGTCGAGTAGAAGAGTGCTCCTTTCTCAAAAGCAGAGTGTTCTTCCTGTAAGACAACCTATTGTTGAATTCCCCTTGATAAACAGAGTTGAACCACATGCTGTCTCTTGTCCTATTAGCCACTGTTATTTTCTGGTGAGATAAAGTCTCTTTTGGGCTCCCTTTGAGATACACAGTTCAAATAGCACTCGCATGTGTTCCTAGCAAGTACAGTGCATTGTACGGAATAGATGCTACTGTTGTGCTCAGTTTCCTAATCAGAGTAGAGCTAGATATGGACTGTGTGTGTAGGAAGCACAGTTCTTTTGTTCTGAGCTAGCTCACTGTTCTGGCTATATAGGAAGCACAGTATATTATAAGAGTGCTCCTTTCTCAAAAGTAGAGTGTGTTTATTGTAAGGCAACCTAGTGTTGAATTGCTCTTGATAAATGGAGTTGAATAACATGCTCACTCTTGTCCTCCAAGCCACAGTTCTTTTCTGGTTAGGAAAGTCACTATTGGGCTCCTATTGACATACTCTGTGCAAATAGCACTCCCACCTGTTCCCAGCAAGTAAAGTGGTTTGGATGGAAGAGAAGCTACTGTTCTTGTCAGTTTCCTAAGCAGAGTTGAACTAGATATGGTCTCTGTGTGTAGGAAGCACAGTTCTTTGTTGTGAGCAGGCTCACTGTTCTGTCTATATAGGAAAATCAGTAGAGTAAAAGAGTGCTGCTTTCTCAAAAGCAGACTGTGTTTTTTATAAGGCAACCTAGTGTTGAATTCCCCTTCATAAATGGGGTTGAATCACATGCTGTCCTTTCTCCAATGAGGCACTCTTCTTTTCTGGTAAGGAAATTCACTATTGGGCTCCCATTCAGATACACAGTGGAAATGGCACCCGCATCTGTTCCCAGAAAGTACAATGCGTTGGATGGAAGAGAATCTACCTTTGTGCTTAGCTTCCTCAGCTTAGTTGAACTAGATATGCCCCATGTGAGTAGGAAGCACAGTTTTTTTGTCCTGAGCAAACTCATTGTACTGGCTGTATAGGAAAAACAGTAGAGTAGAGGAGTGCTCTTTTCTCAAAAGCAGAGTGTATTTATCATAGGGCAACTCATTGTTGAATTCCCCTTCACTAACAGAGCTGAATCACATGCAATCTCTCATACTACAAGCAACAGTTCTTTTCGGGTAAGGAAAGTCACTATTGGGCTCCCATTGAGATACACAGTGAAATGCCACTGGTGTCTGTTCTGAGCAAGTACAGTGCATTGGCTGGAAGAGAACCTGCTGTCTTTGTCATTTTCCTAATCAGAGTTGAACTAGATATGGCCCGTGTGTGTAGGAACCACAGTTCTTTTTTTCTGACTAAGCTCACTGTTCATTCTCAAGGAAACACAGTAGAGTAGAAGAGTGCTCTTTTCTCAAAAGCAGAGTGTATTTTTTGTTAGACAACCCAGAGTTGAATTCCCCTTCAAAAACGGTTGAATCACTTGCAGTCTCTAATTCTATGAGCAACAGTTCTTTTTGGGTAAGGCAAATCACTATTGGGCTTCCAGTGAGATACACAGTTGAAATCCCACTCACGTCTGTTCCAGCCAACTACAGTGCATTGGATGGAAGACAGGCTATGCTTCTTCTCAGCTTCTTAAGTAGAGTTGAACTAGATATGGACCAAGTGTGTAGGAAGCACAGTTCTTTTGTTCTGAGCAAGGTCACTCTTCTGGCTCTATAGGAAACACAGTATATTAGGAGAGCGCTCCTTTCTCAAAAGCAGAGTGTGTTTCTTGTAAGGCAACTCAGTGTTAATTTCCCAGTCATAAACGGAGTTGAATGACGTGCTGTATCTTGTCGTACGAGCAACAGTTCTTTTCGGGTAAGGAAATTCACTATTGGGTTCCCATTGATATACACAGTGGAAATGGCACTCGTGCCAGTTCCCAGCAAGTACAGTGCAAAGGATATAAGGGAAGCTACTGTTGTGCTCAGTTTCCCAAGCAGAGTTGAAATAGATATGGTCCGTGTGTAGGAAGCACTGTTCATTTGTCCTTAATACAGCTCACTGTTCTGGCTGTATAGGAAACAAAGTAGAGTAGAAGAGTCCTCTTTTCTCAAAAGCAGAGTGTGTTTCTCATTAGGTAACCAAGTGTTGAATTCCCCTTCATAAACGGCATTCAATCACATGTAGTCTCTCTTTTTTTTTTGATTCTAGTCATTTAATTTTATTGAATATCATTATTTTCACAATTTAATTATTTTACATACTCAGCTCTTCAAAGGACATGATTTTTATGATAAAAAGTATAAAAGCTACATTATACTTTTTTTTGGCTTTTTTTATTTTATAATACCATTCAGTTCTACATATCAGCCACGGATTCCCTTGTTCTCCCCCCTCCCGCCCTCCTCCCCTTTCTCCCAGACCATCTCCCATTCCCACCTCCTCTAGGGCAAAGCCTCCCCTGAGGAATGAAATCAAATTTGTAGACTCAGTCCAGGCAGGGCCAGTCCCCTCTTCCCAGGCTGAGCCAAGCAACCCTGCATAAGCCCCAGGTTTCAAACAGCCAACTCATGCAATGAGCACAGGACCCGGTCCCCTGCCTGGATGCCTCCCAAACAGTTCAAACCAATCAACTGTCTCGCCCATTCAGAGGGCCTGATCCAGTTGGGGGCCCCTCAGCCATTGGTTCATAGTTCATGTGTTTCCATTCATTTGGCTCTTTGTTCCTGTGCTTTATCCAACCTTGGTCTCAACAATTCTTGCTCATATAGACCCTCCTCTTTCTTACTAATTGGACTCCTGGAGCTCCGCCCCGGGCCTAGCCATGGATCTCTGCTTCCAGATCCCTCGGTCATTGGATGGGGTTTCTAGCATGACAATTAGGGTGTTTGGCCCTCCCATCACCAGAGTGGGTCAGTTCAGGCTGTCTCTCAACCATTGCCAGCAGTCTATTGTGGGGGTATCTTTGTGGATTTCTGTGGGCCTCTCTAGTACTTTGCTCCTTCCTATTCTCATGTGGTCTTCATTTATCATGGTCTCCCATTCCTTGTTCTCCCTCTCTGTTCTTGATCCAGCTGGGGTCTCCCGCTCCCCCAAGCTCTCTTTCCCTCCACCCTCACCCTTCATTTCCTCCACTTATGACCAGGCTGTTCATGAAGATCTCATCCATTTCTCTGTCATTGGGCGATCCCCGTGTTTTTCTTGGGGTCCTGTTTTCCAGGTAGCCTCCCTGGTGATGTGAGTAGCAGTCCAGTCATCCTTGCTCCACATCTAGTATCCTCCTATGAGTGAGTACATACCATGTTTGTCTTTCTGAGTCTGGGTTACCTCACTCAGGATGATTTTTTTCTAAGTCCCTCCATTTGCCTGCAAACCTCATGATGTCATTGTTTTTCTCTGCTGAGTAGTATTCCATTGTGTATATGTACCACAGTTTATTTATCCATTCTTCAGTTGAAGGGCATCTAGGTTGTTTCCAGGTTCTTGCTATTACAAACAATGCTGATACGAACATAGCTGAGCAAGTACTCTTGTGGCATGATTGAGCATTCCTTGGGTATATGCCCAAGAGTGGTATAGCTGGATCTTGGGGGAGATTGATTCCCAATTTTCTAAGAAAGGGCCATATTGATTTCCAAAGTGGCTGTACAAGCTTGCATTTCCATCAGCAGTGGAGGAGAGTTCCCCTAGCTCCACATCCTCTCCACCATAAGGTGTCTTCAGTGTTTTTGATCTTAGCCATTCTGACAGGCATAAGGTGGTATCTCAGAGTCGTTTTGATTTGCATTTCCCTGATAATTAGGGATGTTGAGCAATTCCTTAAATGTCTTTCAGCCATTTGAGTTTCCTCTGTTGAGAATTCTCTGTTTAGTTCTTTCGCCCATTTCTTAATTGGACCATTGGGCATTTTGATGTCTAATTTCTTGAGTTCCTTATATATTCTGGATATCAGTCCTCTGTCAGTTGTGGGGTTGGTGAAGACCTTTTCCCATTCTGTAGGTTGTTGCTTTGCCTTGTTGACTGTATCCTTTGCTCTACAAAAGCTTCTCAGTTTCAAGAGGTCCCATTGATTGATTGTTTCTCTCAGTGTCTGTGCTACTGGTGTTATATTTAGGAAGTGATTCTCTATGCCAATGTGTTCAAGACTACTTCCTACTTTCTCTTCTAGCAGGTTCAGAGTAGCTGGATTTATGTTGAGGTCCTTGATCCACTTGGACTTAAGTTTTGTGCATGGTGATAGATATTGGTCTATTTGCAGCCCTCTACACGTTGATATCCAGTTATGCCAGCACCATTTGTTGAAGATGCTTTCTTTTTTCCATTGTACACTTTTGGCTTCTTTGTCAAAAATTATATGTTCATAGGTGTGCGGATTGATGTCAGGGTCTTCAGTTCGATTCCATTGGTCCACATGTCGGTTTTTATGCCAGTAACAAGCTGTTTTTATTACTGTAGCTCTATAGTAGAGCTTGAAGTCAGGGATCGTGATGCCTCCAGAGGTTGTTTTATTGTACAGGATTCTTTTGGCTATCCTGGGTTTTTTGTTTTTCCATATGAAGTTGAGTATTATTCTTTCCAGGTCTGTGAAGAATTGTGTTGGTATTTTGATGGGGATTGCATTGAATTTGTAGATTGCTTTTGGTAAAATTGCCATTTTTACTATGTTAGCCCTGCCTATCCATTAGCATGGGAGATCTTTCCATTTTCTGACATCTTCTTCAATTTCTTTTTTCAGGGACTTAAAGTTCTTGTCATATAGGTCCTTCACTTGCTTGGTTAGTGTTACCCCAAGGTATTTTATGTCATTTGTGTCTATTGTAAAGGGTGATGCATCTCTGATTTCCTTCTCAGCCTCTTTGTCAATTGTATATAGGAGGGCTAATGATTTTTTTTGAGTTGATCTTGTATCCTGCTATGTTGCTGAAGGTGTTTATAAGCTGTATCAGTTCCTTGGTTGAACCTTTGGGGTCACTCAAGTATACTATCATGTCATCTGCAAATAGGGAAAGCTTGACTTCTTCCTTTCCAATTTGTATCCCCTTAATCTTCTTATGTTGTCTTATTGCTCTGGCTAGAACTTCAAGTACTATATTG
>CABHPP010121973.1:0-20887 GCA_902168425.1 Peromyscus attwateri | reverse complement strand
CACGTTGATATCCAGTTATGCCAGCACCATTTGTTGAAGATGCTTTCTTTTTTCCATTGTACGCTTTTGGCTTCTTTGTCAAAAATTATATGTTCATAGGTGTGCGGATTGATGTCAGGGTCTTCAGTTCGATTCCATTGGTCCACATGTCGGTTTTTATGCCAGTAACAAGCTGTTTTTATTACTGTAGCTCTATAGTAGAGCTTGAAGTCAGGGATCGTGATGCCTCCAGAGGTTGTTTTATTGTACAGGATTCTTTTGGCTATCCTGGGTTTTTTGTTTTTCCATATGAAGTTGAGTATTATTCTTTCCAGGTCTGTGAAGAATTGTGTTGGTATTTTGATGGGGATTGCATTGAATTTGTAGATTGCTTTTGGTAAAATTGCCATTTTTACTATGTTAGCCCTGCCTATCCATTAGCATGGGAGATCTTTCCATTTTCTGACATCTTCTTCAATTTCTTTTTTCAGGGACTTAAAGTTCTTGTCATATAGGTCCTTCACTTGCTTGGTTAGTGTTACCCCAAGGTATTTTATGTCATTTGTGTCTATTGTAAAGGGTGATGCATCTCTGATTTCCTTCTCAGCCTCTTTGTCAATTGTATATAGGAGGGCTAATGATTTTTTTTGAGTTGATCTTGTATCCTGCTATGTTGCTGAAGGTGTTTATAAGCTGTATCAGTTCCTTGGTTGAACCTTTGGGGTCACTCAAGTATACTATCATGTCATCTGCAAATAGGGAAAGCTTGACTTCTTCCTTTCCAATTTGTATCCCCTTAATCTTCTTATGTTGTCTTATTGCTCTGGCTAGAACTTCAAGTACTATATTGAATAAGTATGGGGAGAGCAGACAGCCTTGTCTCGTTTCTGATTTTAGTGGCATTGCTTTGAAATTCTCTCCATTTAATTTGATGTTGGCTGTTGGTTTGCTGTAAATTGCCTTTATTATGTTTAGGTATGTTCCCTGTATTTCTGATTGCTCCAAGACCTTTATCATGAAGGGGTGTTGGATTTTGTCACATGTCTTTTCTGCATCTAGTGAGATGATCATGTGGTTTTTTTCTTTGAGTTTGTTTATATGGTGTATTACACTGGCAGACTTTCATATGTTGAACCACCCTTGCATCCCTGAGATGAAGCCTACTTGATCATGGTGTATAATTTTTTGATGTGTTCTTGGAGTCTGTTTGCCAGTATTTTATTGAGTATTTTTGCATCAATGTTCATGAGAGAGATTGGTCTGTAGTTCTCTTTCTTTGTTGTATCCTTGTTTGGTTTAGAAATCAAGGTAATTATAGCCTCATAGAAGGAGTTTAATAATGTTCCTTCTGTTTCTATTGTGTGGAACAATTTAGAGAATATTGGTATTAATTCTTCTTTGAAGATCTGGTAGAATTCTGCACTGAAACCATCTGGCCCTGGGCTTTTTTTGCTTGGGAGACTTTTAATGACTGTTTCTATTTCCTTAGGAGTTATTGGACTATTTAAATAGTTTATCTGGTCTTGATTTAACTTAGGCATGTGGTACCTATCCAGAAAATTATCCATTTCCTTTAGATTTTCCAGTTTTGTGGAGTGCAGGTTTTTGAAGTATGACCTGATGATTCTCTGGATTTCCTCAATGTCTATTGTTATGTTCCCCTTTTCACTTCTGATTTTGTTGATTTGGATGCTCTCTCTCTGTCTTTTGGTTAGTTTGGATAAGAGCTTGTCTATCTTGTTGATTTTCTCAAAGAATCAACTCTTTGTTTCATTGATTTTTTTGTATTGTTCTCTTTGTTTCTATTTTATTGATTTCAGCTCTCACTTTGATAATTTCCTGGCGTCTATTCTTCCTGGGAGACTTTGCTTCTTGTTTTATAGCTTTCAGGTGTTCTGTTAAGTCACTAGTGTGAGATTTCTCCAACTTCTTTATGTGGGCATTTAGTGCTATGAATTTCCCTCTTAGCACTGCTCTCTTAGTGTCCCCTAAGTTTGGGTATGTGGTGTCTTCATTTTCGTTGATCTCTAGGAAGTCTTTAATTTCTTTCTTTATTTCTTCCTTAACCCATTGGTGATTCAGTTGAGCATTATTCAGTTTCCATGAGATTGTAGGTTTTTCTGTAGTTTTTGTTGTTGTTGAAATCTAACTTTAAACCATGGTGGTCTGATAGTACCCAGGGGGTTATTCCAATTGTTTTGTATCTGTTGAGATTTGCTTTGTGGCCAAGTATGTGGTCGATTTTAGAGAAGGTTCCATGGGGTGCTGAGAAGAAGGTATATTCTTTTTTGTTAGGATGGAATGTTCTGTAGATATCGATTAAGTGCATTTGAGTCATGACATCAGTTAAGTCCTTTATTTCTCTGTTAAGTTTCGATTTGGGAGATCTGTCCAGTGGTGAAAGTGGGGTGTTGAGGTCTCCCAATATTATTGTGTGGGGTTTTATATGTGGTTTAAGCTTTAGTAATGTTTCTTTTACATATGTGGGTGCCCTTGTGTTTGGGACATAAATGTTCAGAATTGAAACTTTATCTTGGTGGATCTTTCCTGTGATGAGTATGTAATGCCCTTCTTGATCTCTTTTGATTGATTTTAGTTTGAAGTCTATTTTGCTGGATATCAGGATGGCTACACCCGCTTGTTTCTTAAGACCATTTGATTGGAAAGTCTTTTCCCAGCCTTTTATTCTTAGGTAGTGTCTATCTTTGAGTTTGAGATGTGTTTCTTGTATGCAGCAGAAAGATGGGTCCTGCTTTCGTATCCATTCTGTAGGCCTATGTCTTTTTATAGGTGAATTAAATCCATTGATATTAAGGGATATTAATGACCAGTGATAGTTCATTCCTGTTATTTTTTTGGTGGTAGTGTGTGTGTACTTCTCTTCTTTGGGGTTTATTTCTGTGGCTTTATCTATTGCCTGTGTTTTTGAGGGTGTATCTGACTTCCTTAGGGTGGAATTTTCCTTCTAGTGCTTTCTGTAGGACTGGGTTTGTGGATTAGTATTGTTTAAATCTGGCTTTGTCTTGGAATGTCTTGTTCACTCCGTCTATGATGATTGAAAGTTTTGCTGGGTATATTAGTCTAGGCTGGCATCCATGGTCTCTTAGTGTCTGCATTACCTATGTCCAGGACCTTCTGGCTTTCAAAATCTCCATTGAGAATTCGGGTGTTATTCTGATGGGTTTGCCTTTATAAGTTACTTGGCCTTTTCCCTTAGCTGCCTTTAATATTCTTTCTTTATTCTGTACATTTAGTTGTTTAATTGTTATGTGGCAAGGGGACTTTTTTTTGGAGGTCTAGTCTGTTTGGTGTTCTATAGGCTTCTTGTATCTTCATAGGTATTTCCTTCTTTAAGTTGGGAAAGTTTTCTTCAATGATCTTGTTGAATATATTTTCAGTGCCTTTGAGTTGGTATTCTTCTCCTTCTTCTATCCCTATTATTCGTAGGTTTGGTCTTTTCATGATGTCCCAAATTTCTTGGACATTTTGGTTCATGACTTTGTTGGCTTTAGTGTTTTCTTTGACTAATGAATCTATTTCTTCTACCATATCTTCAATGCCAGAGATCCTCTCTTCCATCTCTTGCATTCTGTTGGTTATACTTGCATCTGAAGTTCCCGATTGTTTATTCAGATTTTCTATTTCCAGCATTCCCTCTGTTTGTGTCTTTTTCATTTTTTCTATTTCCCTTTTCAGGTCTTGGACTGTTTCCTTCATTTGTTTCATTGCTTTTTCATGATTTTCTTTC
Source organism: Peromyscus attwateri (assembly GCA_902168425.1). NCBI lineage: Eukaryota > Metazoa > Chordata > Mammalia > Rodentia > Cricetidae > Peromyscus > Peromyscus attwateri. The sequence continues at coordinate 17,160 of CABHPP010121973.1, read as the reverse complement.
ACTGCTTTATTGTTTTCTCCCAGGAGTTTATTGTTTTCTTCTACTTTAATTGTCCTTTCCTCTAATTTTTTATAGCGTTCTTCCCATTTTTTGTCTTTTCCTCTATATAAGCCTCTACCTTCTTCATGATGTTATTCATAAGGCTGTTTTCTTCTGCTTCTTCCAATTTTTGATGTTCATATCTAGGTGTTGGAGGAGGGCTAGGCTCTGGTGATGCTGTATTGCTCTCCATTTTGTTGCATGTACTTCTGCCTTGGCGTATGCCCATCTTCTTGTGGTTCGTTCTTAGTCTTATCAGTGCACTTGGTCCAGACAGAGCTGATAGATTCAGGAAGTCCCTCTCTCTAGTTCAGATGAGAGCTCTCTTGTCCAAATGGGAACTCCGGGACAAGATGAGAGCTCTTGCCCAGAAGGGAAGTCCAGGAGCAGGATGGGAGCTGGGGGCCAGTCTCCAAGTCTCAGGAAGTCACTGGGGTCACGGGCAGATGGGCGTGGGGGCAGGGCATGGAGATTGCAGGGTCTGCTGGGAGTCTTGGAGAAGGGGAGCCTTCCCAGTAGGGCTAGAAGGGAACCTGCCTGGTGGCCAGAACCTGGGGCCAGTTCGGGAGGTCTTCCCCAGTGAGGCTGGTGCCCAGGGATGGGGTCTAGGCTGAGCCAGTACACTCACGTCTGGTCCAGAAGGGTAGTCTGGGGCAGGATGGGAGCTGGGGGTCACATGCAGTCTCTTATTCTACCATCAACAATTCTTTTCGCATAAAGAAAGTCACTATTGGGCTCCCATTGTGATACACAATGGAAATGCCACTGGTGTCTGTTCCCAGCAAGTACAGTGCATTGGATGGAAAAGAAGCTACTGCTGTGCTCAGTTTCCTAAGCAGAGATGAACTAGATATGGCCTGTGTGTATAGGAAGCACAGTTCTTTTGTTCTGACTAAGCTCAGTCTTCTGTCTCAAGGAAACACAGTAGCGTAGAAGAGAGCTGTTTTCTCAAAAGCAGAGTGTGTTTCTTGTTAGGCAATCCAGTGTTCAATTCCCCTTCATAAATGGAGTTGAGTCACAAGCTGTCTCTTTTTCTATGAGTAACATTTCTTTTTGGGTAAGAAAAGTCACTATTGGGCTCCCATTGAGATACACAGTGGAAATAGAACTAGCGTCTGTTCCCTGCAAGTACAGTGCATTTGATGGAAGAGAGGCTACTGTTGTGCTCAGTTTTGTAAGTAGAGTAGAACTAGATATGGCTCACATGTGTTGGAAGCACAGTTTTTTTGTTCTTAGCAAGCACACTGTTCTGGCTGTATAGGAAACACAGTATATTAGAGGAGTGCTCCTTTCTCAAAAGCAGAGTGTGTTTCTTGTAAGTCAACCCAGTGTTGAATTCCCCTACATCAACGGAGTTGAATCACATTTAGTCCTAAGAGCAACAGTTCTTTTCGGGTAAGGAAAGTCACTATTGGGTTCCCATTGACATACACAGTGGAAATGGCCCTCGAGTCTGTTCCCCGCAAGTACAGTGCATTGGATGGAAGAAAGGCTACTTTTGGTCTCAATTTCTTAAGCAGAGTTGAACTAGATATGGCCCATGTGTGTCGGAAGCACAGTTCTTTTGCTCTGAGCAAGCTCATTGTTCTGGCTCTATTGGAAACACCGTAGAGTAGAAGAGTGCTCTTTTCTCAAAAGGAGAGTGTGTTTCTCATTCAGCGATTCAGTGTTGAATTCCCCTTCATAATGGAGTGGTATCTCATGGACTCTCTCATCCTATGAGCAACACTTCTTTTCGGGTAAGAAAGTCACTGTTGGGCTCCCATTGATATACACAGTGGAAATGGCCCTCGCATCTGTTCGCAGCAAGTACAGTGCATAGGATGTAAGACAAGCTATTCTTCTCAGTTTCCTAAGCAGACTTGAACTAGATATGGCCCGTGTGTGTAGGAAGCACAGTTCTTTTGTTCTGAGCAAGCTCACTTTTCTGGCTGTATAGGAAACGCAGTAGAATAGAAGAGTGCTGTTTTCTCAAAAGCAGAGTGTGTTTCTCATTAGGCAACCCAGTGTTGAATTATGTTTCATAAAAGGAGTTGTATCACAAGCTGTCTCCTATTCTATGAGCAACAGTTCTTTTCAGGTAAGGAAGGCACTATTGGGCTCCCATTGAGATACACAGTGGAAATGGCACTAGCATCTGTTCCCAGCAAGTACAGTGCATTGGATGAAAGCGAGGCTACTGTTGTGCTCACTCTCCTAAGCAGAGATGATCTAGATATGTCCGGTTTGTGTAGGAAACACAGTTCTTTTGTTCTGAGCAAGCTACTGTTCTGGCTGTATAGGATACACAGTAAAGTAGAAGAGTGCTCTTTTCACAAAAGCAGAGTATGTTTCTCGTTAGGCACCCCAGTGTTGAATTACCCTTCATAAACGGAGTTGAATCCTACAAGCAACAGTTCTTTTCGGGTAAGGAAAGTCCCTATTGGGCTCCCATGGAGATACACACTGGAAATGGCAGTCACAAGTGTTCCCAGCATGTACAATACATTGGATGGAAGAGAAGCTAGTGTTGTGCTCCATTTCCTAAGCAGAGTTGAAGTAGATATAGCCCGTGTGTAGAAAGCACAGTTCTTTGATTCTGAGCAAACTCACAGCTCTGGCTTATAGGAAACACAGTAGAGTAGAAGAGGGCTCTTTTCTCAAAAGCAGAGTGTGTTTCTCGTTAGGCAATGCAGTGTTGAATACCCCCCCATAAACATAGTTGATCACATGTAGTCTCTGATCCTATGAACAACAGTTCATTTGGGGGAAGGAAAGTCACTATCGGGTTCCCATTGAGATACACAGTGGAAGTGGCACTCGCGTTTCTTCCCAGTAAGACAGTGCATTGAATGGAAGAGAAGCTACTGTTTGGCTCAGTTTCCTAAGCAGAGTTGAACTAGATATGGTTCGTGGGTGTAGGAAGCACTTTTATTTTCTTATGAGCAAGCTCACCGTTCTGGCTGTATAGGAAACACTGTAGAGTAGAATAGTGCTCTTTTGACAAAAGCAGAATGTCTTTTTCGTTAGGCAACCCAGTGTTGAATTCCCCTTCTTTTTTTTATATTTATTTTATTTTATTTTACAATATAATTCAGCTTTACACATCAGCCATAGATTCCCCCGTTCTCCCCCCTCCCGCCCCACCCCCTCCCCCCAGCCCACCCCCCATTTCCATCTGTATTGCATTGATTTTCCACAGATCTCAGCTGTGGGGAACTACTTTAGCAGATATATTTCTTATTACTTCTTATATACTTCTTATATTCATTCCTTCTTCTTAATTCTTATTTAAACTTACATTTACAATTAGTATCTTTACCTCTTACAAGCTTATTACTGTATGTTTTAGGACTACCTTAGATTCTTCTTGCAAGCTTATATTTTTAAAGGAACTTTATGGATCTATTTTACAAACTTATATAGGTCTACCATTAGCATATATTTAACTTAGTAGACACCTAAAGAATTCTTAACACAGATCTAACAAGACAGAATTTTTACAAACTCATATATCTTATTTTCATCTTTTTCTACTTCTTACTCTTAATTATTATCACTATTTCTATTAGAAAGATTCTCTTAACTAGACAGAAAGTACGTACATCATTTCTAAAGTTTAGAGCTTATAGTCAACACCCACAACAGCCCTTCCACAGCTCCTTCAGAGAAACCCCTCTCCCACTGATTCTACTCTCACCCTGCACGGTCCCTTCCCTCCAGATGCAGAGCCCCAGACATCCCAGGCTGCTCTGCTCCTCTGCTAGCTGCCTTTAGAGGTAGGGGCTTTCTTTCTCCCCAAATCTGCCTCAAACTCTTAGCAGCTTTCACAGGTCATGCATTTTCTGTGGAGGAATTTGTCCCTTCTATTTCTTCAGATGTTGGTGTGGGTTTATCTATTGCCTGAGTTTTCATGGGTGTGTTTAGCTTCTTTAGGTTGGATTTTTCCTTCTAGTGCTTTCTGTAAGGCTGGGTTTGTGGATAGGTGTGGTGGTATTGTGTTGCCCAAAATATTGTGTATGCTAATAAACTTATCTGGGGTCAGAACAGGACAGCCACAATATTAAATAGAGGTTAGGCAGTGGTAGCACATGCCTTTAATCCTAGCATTCCAGAGGCAGAAATCCATGTGTTCAAGGATACACCCAAGCATGGTGACCAACGCCTTTAATCCCAGAAAGCAAGCCTTCAATCCCAGGGAGTGATGGTAGAAAGCAGAAAGGTATATAAGGCGTGAGGACCAGAAACTAGAGGCATTTGCCCTGGAGAGGCATTTGCCCTGGAGAGGCATTTGCCCTGGGCAGGCATTTGGCCTGGAGAAGCATTTGGGCTGGTTAAGCATTCAGGCTTCTAGCAGCAGTTCAGCTGAGAGTCATTCGGATATGAGGACATAGAGGCTTCCAGTCTGAGGAAGCAAGACCAGCTGAGGATCCAGCGAGGTGAGATAGCTGTGACTTGATCTGTCTCTCTGACCATCCAGTGTTCACCCCAATACCCGGCACAGGTTTGAATTTATTAATAAGAACTTTTAAGATTCATGCTACAGATAGGTATTGATTAAATCTGGTTTTATCATGGAATATTTTGTTTACTCCGCCTATGTTGATTGTGAGTTTTGCTGGGTATAATAGTCTAGGTTGGCATCCATGGTCTCTTAGTGTCTGCATAACATTTGTCCAGGACCTTCTAGCTTTCATAGTCTCTATTGAAAAGTCTGGTGTTACTCTGATAGGTTTGCCTTTATATGTTACTTGGTCTTTCTCCTTTGCAGCTCTTGATATTTTTTCTTTGATCTGTATGTTTAATATTTTGATTATTATGTGGCGAGAGGACTTTCTTTTTGGGTCCAGCCTATTTGGTTTTCTGTAAGCTTCTTGTATCTTCATAGGTATTTCTTTCTTTAGATTAGGAAAATTTTCTTCTATGATTTTGTTGAATATATTTTCTATGCCTTTGAGTTGGTATTCTTCTCCTTCTTCTATCCCTATTATTCTTAGTTTTGGTCTTTTCATGATGTCCCAGATTTTTTGGATGTTTTGTGTTACGACTTTTTATCTTTAGTGTTTTCTTTGACTGATGAATCTATTTTCTCTATTGTGTCTTCAGTGTCAGAGATTCTCTGTTCCATCTCTTGTATTCGGTTGGTTATGCTTCTTTCTGTAGTTCCTGTTCGTTTAGTCAGAGTTTCTATTCCCAGCATTCCCTCAGCTTGTGTTTTCTTTGTTGTCTCAATTTCTTTTTTCAGATCTTGGAATGTTTCTTTCATCTGTTTAATTATTTTTTCTAGGCTTTCTTTGCTTTCTTCCAATTTTTTGTTTGTTTTTTCTTTCATTTCTTTAAGGGAATTTTTTATTTCCTCTTTAAGGAAGTTTTTCATTTCCTCTTTAATGGAGTTTTTCATTTCCTCTTTAAGAGAATTTTTTATTTCCTCTTTAATGGAGTTTTTCATTTCCTCTTTAAGGGAATTTTTTATTTCCTCTTTAATGGAGTTTTTCATTTCCTCTTTAAGGAAATTTTTTATTTCCTCTTTAATGGAAATTTTTGTTTCCTCTTTGAAGAAATTTTTTATTTCCTCTTTAAGGGTATTTTTTATTTCTTCTTTAAGGGCCTCTATCATCTTCTTAACGTCATTTTTAAGATTGATTTCTTCTGTTTCTTCTGCCTTGGTATGTTCAGGAGTTGCAATTGTAGGGTTGGTAGGTTCTGATGTTGTCATATAAGTCTTTATATTGTTGCCTGTATTTTTTTGTTGGCGTCTACTCATCTCTATTCCTGCTCAGTGCAGATGGTGTAAGACCCTAACCCTTCAGGCTTACACCTCCAAGCCTCAGAAATGAGAAACTTCAAGCACCAGGAAATGAGAAACTAAAAATCTGGTTCCCTGGGCAAGCTGACCACCCCTGTTCTCAGTCGGTGAGGTGTATACTTACGATTCTGGTGCTCTGGTTTGGTGGTTGGGTGATCTTGATAAGTTCTTTTGAGAGCTTCTTGAAATACAGGATCCAAAGACACCTCTTATTCCGTGGCTTGCTGTATAGCTGGGTGGCTGGCCCCTGATGTCCTCCTCCTTCTCTGGCTCCTCGATCCTTCAGATTCTGGGGAGCACTGCGGAGTCCTCCCTCATTGCCTCTGTAGTCACAGCTGCACTGATCCCTGCCTCGGAGCCCAGGTGCTGCCCCGCGCTGCGCTCTCCACTAGTTCCCAATTAAGAAGCAATCAGCAAGGTGATTAACATCCACTGTGTGGGTTTGGGCATCCCTGGATCTTGTAGCTCCTCTTCTTGTGTTCACCCAGCTCTGTTGCACCCCAAAGGGTCACCAGGGGAGTACTGGTGCTGCTCCTTCCCTGTGCACGCTACTACCATGCCGCTTGCTCGTACTGCGCTCCCGGCGATCCGCTCACCCGCAGGCCTGGGAAGACCGCGAGGGAAGGATCGATCCAAACTGTGGATTCCCGAGGAAGGCAGAGAAACTTTGATGCTCTAGCCAGCTTTTCTTTTTTTTTCTTTTTTTCCCAGCTTTTCTTAACTTAAATTAATCCATCAATCTTTTGTCTCTGAGTTTTTTATCTTTCTCTTTTTCTGTATACCTTTTTTGACATCTTTCTTTGTGGGCCTGTTCCTCTTATTTCCACATCAGTTCATCATCCAATTTTGCTCTCACTCACGGCCCACTGGCAGCAGCTGCCATCTTCCTCCCAGCCGAATTCCCCTTCTTAAACGGAGTTGAATCACAAGCTTTCTCTTTTCCTACAAGCAACAGTTCATTTTGGGTAAGGAAAGTCACTATTGGGCTCCCATTGAGATATAGAGTGGAAATGGTCCTTGCATTGGTCCCCAGCAAGTACAGTGCATTGGATGGAAGAGAGGCTTGTTTTGTGCTCAGTTTCCAAAGCAGAGTTGAAATAGATATGGTCCATGTGTGTAGGAAGCAGTTCCTTTGTTTTGAGTAACCTTATTGTTCTGGCTGTTTAGGAAACATAGTAGAGTAGAAGAGTGCTCTTTTCTCAAAAGCAGAGTGTGTTTCTCATTAGGCAATCCAGTGTTGAATTCCCCTTCATAAGCGGAGTTGAATCACATGCAGTCTCTTATCCTACGAGCAACAGTTCTTTTCAGGTAAGGAAATTCACTATTGGGTTCCCAATTTGATATACAGTGGATATGGCACTCGGGTCTCTTCCCAGCAAGTACAGTGCATGGGATGGGAGAGTGGCTACTGTTTTGTTCAGTTTCCTAAGCAGAGTTGAACTATATATGACCTGTGTGTGTATGAACCACAGTTCTTTTCTTCTGAGAAGCTCAATGTAATCGCTGTATATGAAACACAGTAGAGTAGAAGAGTGCTTTTTTCTCAAAAGCAGAGTGTGTTTTTCATTAGGCAACCCAGTGTTGAATTCCCCTTCATAAACGGAGTTGAGTCACATGCAGTCTCTTATCCTAACAGAAGCTGTTCTTTTCAGGTAAGGAATTCACTATTGGGCTCCTGCCCCGTCTAGCAGGGCTTCAACGGGTTCTTGACCACCCTAAGGATGGAATGATTAGGGACAGGAGACACAAAGGAAATACACCAAGTCAAGATTTCTGATCAAGGTGCAACTTTATTTTTCTCCAGGAGGTTTTATATTGTTCCTGCAGGGTGGGGGGTGGCAAGAGGCTGTTATCTGCATAAGGTGGTGCAAACTAACAGGATGTTTACAGGGTGAAAAGGTCAAGGGCTCTATTCAATGTCCTGTAGCTAGGCAGCCTGACTGTAAGATGATCTAGTTCCCTTTCTTATGGGGGTGTGTATTTTTCCACTAACTAGAGGTTCTGTCCTTGTCCCTGACATCTCCCCCTTCTTAGTAATAAATCTAAGGGCCATCATAAACCAGGTTTGAATGGTCTAAAAGGAAGGCTCTGAAAGAGGCTTTGCATGGAGGATTACAGAGGTCCTGTCCCTTTAAAGGTTGTGAAAAAGGTCCGAGAGGGAATGTCTCTCCAGACTCAAGCACCACAGGTGTCCCCATAGTGTGTGAATCAATGGACCATGCAGTTTTTTAAGGGAGCGGAAATGGGTAAGCACAAGGCTGCTACTGCACAACCACTATGCAACAGGGCATATAATACAGGCTCTTGGGATTTTGGGGTACCATGGTTCCCAGCCTGTGCAGTCCCAGCTACACTCCAATCATGCCTTGAGTAAGCCTTTTTCCCACACACACAGGTGCAGCTTCCCCCGAGTGAAGGGGTCTGTGTGGGGCATCTCTCATCGGGGGAAATTTCAACCCCGGAGTCCTGCATATCAAAGCAGTGGAAATGAACCTGGATCTGCCTGGCCTGCAGGTCTGTTATTTGACTTCGGATAAACCGAGTGAGCCAGGAAAGTGCCCATGGCCCAAAGGCAAGGACCAGGAACAGGCTTACAACAGGTCCTAGGAGGGAGGGAAGAAGGGTCTTTAGCCAAGGGGAGGCAGAAAACCAATTCTAGAACCACCCAAGCTCTTGTTCTCCTATTTTTTCTCTCTTTTTCTAGTCCTTTTCTAACCTTAACCATACTGTCCCTGACTACCCCGGTGTGGTCTGTAAAGAAGCAACATTCCTCTTTGAGCACAGTACAAAGGCCACCCTGTTGTAGAAAGAGGAGATCCAGGCCTCTCCTGTTCTGTAAAACTATCTCAGCTAGGGAGGAAAGGGATGAATCAAGGGCAGAAATCCCCTGTTCAAGTTGGACAATATCCTCATCTATGGACAGTCGAGGTTCAGAGTAATGTTGGTTGGACAGGACCAGAGGGGCAATCCCTGTGCCTGTTCCGACTGCTCCAACCCCCAAAAGGACTGCTAAGGTGATGTCAGTAACAGGCTCCTGTCAAGGCAGTCGTCTCAGCACGGCTTCTCTTCCTAGAGACCTAGGAATTGATCTGAGGAATAATAGGTTAGTCTGGGTGGAAGGAACCTGGGTGCTCTGAGTGGCAACACAGCAACCTGACCCAGTGGTCTGCAGGTGCACTATGTATGATGGGATCGGTGGGCTTCCTCTGCCATCAGTGTTACAGCTAGAGCTCACACTATAAACATCCATTCTTTTCATAAAAGGGTGGAGCAGAGTGATAATAGAGCTAAAGGGCTGGTGGGGGTTGCTGTGGGCAAGGACAGCAGCCTGGAGGGCTTGCCGCTGGAGGGACAGCATTTGAAACAGAAGAAATTTCCTCAGGAGAGGGGCTATCTCTCCTGGGCAGATCAGGTATATTTACAGCTCTAACCAGGTGTTCTGGTAACCATCTGGGAGCAGAGTGTATCTGGTCAAGAATGCAGGCCGAACCTCGTCCTCATATAAGGACTGGGTCGGGGCCCTTCCAATGCCCCGTGAGGGGATCTCTCCACATGGCTAGTTGTCGTGTGGCATCTGGAGAAGTGTGCCAGTGCCTGTCAGCGGCAGGGTGCCCTGCAGCATCTAAGGTGAGGAAGTTGAGAACAAACAGAGCATGGCTCAATTGATCTCTGGGGGAGGTAAAATGAAGGTTAGAAGACTTGAGGCGAGCTAACCAGGTCTTTAGGGTCTGGTGGGCTCGCTCTATTATGCCCTGTCCCTGGGGATTGTAAGGTATCCCTGTGATATGAATAATTTGTAGACTATCACAAATTTTTTTGATGCCTGTGCTGGTATAAGCAGGGCCATTATCTGTCTTTATCTTAGCTGGTTTTCCTAAGGCAGAAAAGGCAAGAATCAGGTGGGAAAGAACATCCTTTGTGGCTTCTCCAGCATGGGGAGAAGCATAGATAAAGCCACTAAAGGTATCTATAGAGACATGGATAAATTTTTGTCTGCCAAATTTGGGGCAATGAGTAACAATCTGTCTGCCAGATTTGGTTGGGAAGGAGGCCTCGAGGGTTGACTCCCAAATGTGGGGCAGGGTGAGAAACAACACAAGAGGGACATTGTTTGACAATTTCTCAGGCCTGTTGTTTAGAGATCTTAAAAAGAAGACAGAGGGTCTGAGAATTTAAATGGTGGATCTTGTGGGCAGTTTGGGCCTGTAGGACTGAGTCGACCATGACAGGGAAGGTTAGCCTGGTGGCGGCATCAGCCTGTGCATTGCCATCGGTTAAAGGTCCAGGAAGATTACTAAGGGCTCTAATATGGCCTATAAAAAATGGGTGTTGGCGAGTCAGGACAAGCTGTTGAATCTGGGAGAAAAGTGGGGTGGCGTTGGAGGTAGGCCTTATGGCTGGAGAGGTTTCTAACAAAGGGACAGAAAAGGCAATATAGGCACTATCTGTATAAATATTAATAGGTTGATCATAATAGGTCTGAAAGACTTTTAAAATTGCTGAAAGTTCAACCAACTGCGCTGACTGGAAAGGCGTTAGGAAGGAGGTAGGGCGGCCTGTAGCTTTTCTTGAGTAAGGGGCCACTGATCCACCCAGACAGGGGTCTGGGTCATCCAGGTAATTTTGTCTGCATGGGGTACAGGAAGGTCAGTGGCCACTACTAAAAACCCAAATATCCCAGCCCATGTCTATCTTCCTTGGGAACGTGCTGAATTGGTTGGACTCTCCTCTGAGCTGCCTTGCCCAACCCTGTGCCAGGGATATAATTCATCCGTAGCATTTGTTGTGTAACAGTAGAGTTTGGGCTATATAAGATTACTTACATTTGTGAAAGTATGTCCCTTCCCCAAAGATTAACAGGCAGGCCTGGAACCACAAAAGGAGTGACAGTTCCCTGGTTTCCTTCCTCGTCCTTCCAGGAAAGTATCCTTGAACTAATTAAAGGATTATTAGACTGACCAATTCCTTTTAAATCGGTGAGGGACGGAACCAGTGGCCAAGCAGACGGCCAGTGAGACTGGGAAATAACTGTGGTGTCTGCCCCTGTATCCAAGATACCCTGAAACTTCTTTCCCTCTATAGTAAGGGTAAGAGTAGGGTGATCCTGAGTGACAGGCTAGACCCAGTAGGCATCTGAGGACCCCAATCCAGCTGACCCCCGAGGGGTGTTTGTAATTGAGGGATTATCACAGACAGGCGAGGGTAGAAGAACTAGCTGTGTCAGGCGCGTACCTTGAGGAATCGTGACCATGCCATTTACAGCAGTGGCCAGAATCTTAATTTCACCCATGAAATCACTATCTATTATGCCAGGGTAGACCTGGACCCCTCGAAGGGCCGCAGAAGCACGGCCAAGGACAAGCGCACAAACATTAGGAGGTAATGGTCCTGTCACCCCTGTAGGGATGACCTGAGCCCCTTCAAGGGAATTTAATACTGTTTTGGTGGTGGCACACAAGTCCAATCTGGCACTGCCTGGAGTTGCTCTTTGGAGGGAGGAGAAGGGAACTGGGGCGGGAGAATTTGTGGAGGCTGGGGAGGTAAGGGGTGAGCGGACCTCAAGGCCCCTGGGTGCGCTCGTGGAGGCATCGGGGCCAGGGGCTGGCCCCTTTGGAAGTTTCCTGGCACCCGTGGAGGAAGGGGCTGACCGAGATAATTGGTTTTTGACCTGCATTCTGTAGCCCAGTGACATCCCTTGTTGCAGCGGGGGCAGAGAGTGGATGGCGGGAGCCTCATAGAGACAGCCTCTTGGGCTGGCTGGGCCAAGGGTGCGAGGCTGTTACCTTTCTAGGGGCATTCCCTAGCAAAATGTCCGGGTTGTTTCCAGAAATAACAAGTGTGGGCTCCAGGCTGTTGGGAAGCCCTCAGGGTGGCACCGATTGCTAATCCCATAGCATGGGTGGCTCCAACGCCTGAACAAAGTCTTACATATTCAGTCAGATCCGCTCTGTTTTTATGAGGGCGGAGAGCTTCCTGGCAGGCAGGATTTGCATTTTCAAAGGCCAAGTGTTTGACAAAGGTGCTTTCGTTTTCGCCTGGCCCGAACAGTCTCTCCGCTGCATCATTTAAACGAGAAACAAAATCACTAAAAGGCTCCTCAGGACCCTGACGAATCTTTGCCAATGAGGTGGTAGCTGAACCCTTTTGGGGCAGGTGTTTCCACGCCCGGACCCCAGCATTTTGAATCTGGGCCAGGAGGCCAGGAGGGAATTTTGCCTGTGCTTCATTTGTATCATAGGGAGAGTTGCTGAGGAGTTTCTTTAATGTCCAAGTTTTTGAGGACGGCTGTTCAATATTTTTTTGAGCAACTTCTCAACAATTTTCTGTAAATTCTGTTTTCCAGAGAACAAAATCACCCCCAGAAAGAGCCGCGCGGGCAAGAAAATACCAGTCATTAGGGGTCAACCAACGTTCACTCTGGTTTTCCACCAAGGCTAACGTAAAAGGAGCCATAGGACCATACTGAGCACAGGCGGATTTCAGCCTTTCAATAAGGTGGAAATTTAATTTTTGATAAGTCTGTCCTGGCGGGGGATCCTCTGATCACAGCTCCTCTCCCTCCTCCTCCCCCTCTCATTTTGGTCTTCCAAATCCTCTGAGGGGCTGCTCTGGGTGGCCACCTCGGATAATTCCCCAGAGGTCTGGCTCCGGGTAACAGGAAATGCCAGGACAGGCTGAGGCTTAATTTTTGATTTAACAGATTTTTGAGATGGTTTTAGCAAGTCGGGAGCCACCACTTCAAGGGCAAGATCTTTAAGTTCTTTGTCAAGAGTTTTCAATTCCCTTAAAAGCTCAATATGTTCCCTGTGAGCCTGGAGGGCCTGTCGCAGTGAGCTGAGGTCTGGGACAGGGGGAGCCAAGTCATCAAGGACGGGCCCACAAAAGGGAGAAGACAGAGGAACATAGGGAGGGGGCACTGTGGAAGGGGGAACCGCCGGAGATTTTTGAGGTGGTGTAAAAGGGCCCAAGGACTCCTGTTTTAAAGGGAGATTTTTCCAGGAGGGCCTGTAGATGTAACCAACCGCCTTATTAAATAAGAAACACAGAGCCAATGTAAGATGAAAGCCCAAGAGGTCAGAGCATATCTACATTTGGCGCCCGACGGGACTAGAATCCTTAAGAAACCGCTTGACTTGCAGCGGGTCCGCGGCTGGTCCGGTTTCCTGCCTTGGCGGTCGGCTCCAGATGGCCTGGTCTCTAGCCGGGGCCAAGGTCGGTTTGGCCTTTTAAGCGGTTAGCTTAAAAGCCGGTGCTACAAACAACTCAGGCCTGCCTTGCCAACAGGGCCCCTGCCTGTAAAGCCAACGCACGTGGTTGGAGTTTAAGGAAGCCTAGCCCAGGCTTGACTCCGCTCAAGCAGGGACACGTGTTTGGATTTAAGCTTTTAGCCAGGGCTTCTCTCTCTCTCCCTCCCCCTCTCCGCTCAAGCCGCAACACGTGGCTGGATTTAAGCTTTTAGTAGCTACGCTTTCTTGCTTGCTCTCTTGCTTGCTTTCCTCCTCTCTCTCTCTCTCTCTCTCTCTCTCTCTCTCTCTTTCTCTCTCTTTCTCTCTTTCTTGATTTACCTTGGACACTAGGTGGCTGTTTTGAAATTCCCTCGGATTTCTACTGTTCTGCGCAGACTTGGTAAGTCAATTAACATATCAAATATTTTAAAGGAAACTATTTAACAGAGAAATTTTTTCCACATTAAAAAAAATGGGTTTTCTGTGTGCATTGGAAGAAAATTGGGCTTTGTTTTTAGGCAGTGTGACAATGGAACAACTGTATGAGATGATTACTATTGATCGGATTATGCAGTTTGTAACTATGTTCATACTCATTTTACTATTTAAAAAGATAGTCAATTTAAGTGCCAGGATGACAGTTTTAGAAAAACTTGTTAAACCTGAAAAAACTCAGACAGAAGAAATTAAGAGTGAAGTTGTGGAACATAAGGTTACAGAGAGAAAGCCTGTTTTCACACAGTCACCCTTAATTTATCCGGTAACCGTACAGCAGTCGCCTGATCAAATGACACAAAATATTTGGGCTCCAATTGACATGTTGGATTTACGAAGGTTTAAGGAGGCAATAGTATCTTATGGCATGCATTCCCCATATGTAAAGCAAATGTTAAACTTTTGGTCAACATATAATAGGATTACACCACAGGATTGGCGGGACTTGGCGCAGGCTGTTCTAGAGCCAAGTCAGAGGTTCCAGTGGCACATTTATTATAAAGATGAAGCTAAAAACATAGAAAAACAATGGAGGGATAAAGGAATACAGGTCTGCCAGGATCAGCTTATTGGAGAAGGCCAATATGCTTCAGAACACACACAATGTCTATATGATATCCAAACCTTAATTCTATGTCGAACGGCAGCCTTGAATGCATGGGACAGAGTTGAGGAACCAGGAAAAAAAGCTGAGTCATTTACAAAAGTTACACAAGGCCCAAAAGAATCTTTCACAGGTTTTTTACAAAGACTGGCTTCAGCAGTAAAGAGAATGGTCCCGGATTCAGAAGCTAGTCAGATAATAATTGAATCTTTGGACTTTGAGAACGCGAATGCAGCATGCAAAAGAATAATCAGGCCGTTAAAGGCAAGATCTGCACCCTTGGAAGACTGGATTAGAGACACAGTTAATGTGGAGGCTCATGACCAGGATGATATGTGGGTAGGAGAAGCAATTTCAAAAGGTTTGAGGAATGTTAGTTGTTTTGGATGTGGAAAGCAAGGACATTTGAAAAGGGACTGTAAACAGGTCATTCCTAGGAACAATGTTTCTTCAAGGAACAATGGTAATGGAATGCCCCTTCCTTCTGGAGTATGCAGAAGATGTGGTAAGGGAAAACACTGGACCAATGAATGTAGATCAACATGGCACAGACAAGGTAATCCTTTGCCTCAGGCTTCGGGAAACTCCCAGAGGGGCCTCTTGGAGGCCCCCACAGCAAATGCAGTTCAAACCTTTCCTGCAGTCGTAGAGGAAATCCCTGCTCTGAGTGATTAAATAACCAAATGCCTATCGAAACAAATCATGTTGGTCAGGATGATGAAACAGAGAGAATAGAAAATTCAGGAAAAAACATAAATAAAATTTTTTGGCAAACTTCTATTAATGAACAAAGACCAAAATTAACGATAAAAATTAATGGTGTTTTGTTGTCTGGTCTGGTAGACACAGGTGCGGACGTTACCATAATTGCACCAGAATTTTGGCATCCAACTTGGCCTCTTCAGGAGGTAAATGTTCAACTGTTAGGATTTGGGACATTATCTCAAGTAAGACAGAGTGCCAGATGGCTCGAATGTATAGGTCCAGAAGGACAGAGAGGTAAATTAAAGCCATATGTGGCTAACATAGCTATGAACCTGTGGGGTCGAGACCTGTTGCAACAATGGAATACTCAGATTAACATCCCTCCAGTCTCAGAAACAAATAATAAACTAGCACATGTTTCTGAGAGAAATATTAGAAGGCATTATTCTGAGTGGTCACCAGCCATCCATATTATACAAGTGTGGTGGTATTTTATTGCCCAAAATATTGTGTATGCTAATAAACTTATCTGGGGTCAGAGACAGAACAGCCACAATGTTAAACAGAGGTTAGGGAGTGGTAGCACCACACCTTTAATCCTAGCATTCCAGAGGCAAAAATCCATGTGTTCAAGGATACACCCAAGCATGGTGACCAACGCCTTTAATCCCAGAAAGCAAGTCTTTAATCCCAGGGAGTGGTGGTAGAAAGCAGAAAGGTATATAAGGCGTGAGGACCAGAAACTAGAGGCATTTGCCCACAGAGGCATTTGTCCTGGAGAAGCATTTGGCGTGGGTAAGCATTTGGTCTGGTTAAGCATTCAGGCTTTTGAGCAGCAGTTCAGCTGAGAGTCATTCGGATATGAGGACATAGAGGCTTCCAGTCTGAGGAAGCAAAACCAGCTGAGGATCCGGCAAGAACTGTTAAGACTCATGCAACATACAAGAACAGGGCACAACAACTGATGATCTCCCAAAGACACCAACAGCTCTACCTTTAAAATGGTTAACAGACAAGCCTGTATGGGTTCAACAATGGCCTTTAACAACAGAGAAACTCCAGGCTTTAGAAGAGCTGGTAGAAGAGCAGTTAAATGCTCAGCATAGTGAAGAATCAACCAGCCCTTGGAATTCTCCTGTATTTGTTATTAAAAAGAAATCTGGTAAATGGAGAATGGTAACAGATCTTAGAGCAATTAGCAAAGTAATTCAGCCAATGGGCTCTCTACAATCTGGAATTCCTTTGCCTACTCTGTTACCAAAAGGATGGCCTCTCATAGTTATTGATTTAAAAGACTGTTTCTTTTCAATACCCTTACAAGAAAAAGACAGAGAAAGATTTGCTTTCACAGTGCCTACTTATAATAATTCTCAACCGGTTAAAAGATTTCAATGGAGGATCCTACCATAGGGAATGTTGAATAGTCCAACTTCGTGCCAATATTTTGTACAACAGCCATTAGAAGTGATACGTAAAAAGTTTCCTAAATCTATAATTTATCATTATATGGATGATATTTTACTAGCTGACTCAAATGCAGATACTTTAGAAAGAATGTTTGAAGAAGTAAAGAAAATTTTGCCTTGCTGGGGATTACAAATTGCTCCTGAAAAGATACAAAGAGGAGATTCTATTAATTATTTAGGATATAAAATAGAGCTACAAAAAATTAGACCCCAAAAGGTGCAAATTAGGAGAGATAGACTACAGACTCTTAATGACTTTCAAAGATTATTTGGAGACATTTCTCATCTACGAACTATTGTTGGAGTAAAAAATGATGAACTGAATAATTTGTTCAAAACCTTAGAAGGTGACAAGGACTTAAATAGTCCAAGAGAATTATCACCTGAAGCTGAGAAAGAATTGGCTTTGGTAGAAAAGAAAGTACATGAAGGACATGTGGATCGTATTGATCCAAAGCTGGATTGCATTTTGGTTATTTTACCTTCTATGCATTCTCCTGCAGGAATATTAATGCAGAGGGAAGATATTATATTGGAATGGATATTTTTACCAAATAAACCAAATAAAAAATTAAAAACTTATTAAAAACTTGATTTGGAAAGGAAAATTGAGACTTCGTCAATTAGCAGGAATAGACCCAGCAGAAATTGTTGTACCTTTAACTAAGGAGGACATTGAAAAATTATGGACAGAAAGTGAACCTTGGCAAAGAGCTTGCAGTAATTTTTTGGGAGAAATTAACAGCAAATATCCCAAAAGCGATAGAATTGAACTTATAAAGAGAGCTGATTGGATCTTGCCTCGAATTGTACACGAAAAACCCATATCTGGAGTTCGTA
>CABHPP010121971.1:0-14563 GCA_902168425.1 Peromyscus attwateri | reverse complement strand
TTCACTTTCTTGTTAATCAACTTCCTTCTACCAGTTACATCTCTAACCTTTCATGTTATCAAACCACGACCTTTTTTCCCTCTCCTGCTTTCTCCTTTAAGACATTTTTTACTCTCATGATCTTATTTCTAGTTTCATGACAACACACACACACACACACACACACACACACACACACACACACAAAAATCTAGGCTCTGACTATGAGAGACAAATGCAGTGTCTTTCTGACTCTGGGTTATTTCATTTAATCTAATACTTTCCAGCTCTATCCCTATTTACTGCATATGTCATCATTTTACTTTTTGCGCTGAATACAAGTCCATTGAGCATATATAACATGTTTTCTTTATTCTTTTTTTCTGCTATTGGGCATCTAGAATGGTTCTTTTCATAGTTATTGTGAACAGTGCAAAGATAGGGTTGATACGTAAGTATCTATTTTGTAGGGCTTTGGGCCTTTGAGTAATAACAAGAAGTGGTAGAGAAGGTGATGGATAGTCCTATTTTTAGTGTTTGAGGAAGCTTTATTCTGATTCCTCAGTGACTGCAAAGGTTTACACCACCACCAACAGAAACTATGTACTGTCCTTCTTCACATCTGCACCAACATTTGTGGTCATTTGTTTTCTGAATGGTAGACATTGTGGTTGGCATGAGCAGTTTTAATTTATATTTTTCTGATATCTAAAAATGTTGAACGTTTTCAACTACTTCTTTTTATTAAGAAATTTTTTATTCATTCCACATACCAACCACAGATCCCTCCCTCATCCCTCCTCCTGCTCCCCTCCCCAGCCCTCTTCCCAAGCCCACTCCCCATTCCCTTCTCCAAAAAGGTATGGCTTCCTATGGGAAGTCATCAAAGTCAGGCACATTCAGCTGAGGCATGTCCAAGTCCCTCCCCCTGCATCAAGGCTGTGCAAGGTGTCCCACCATAGGCAATGGGCTCCAAAACACCAGTTTATGCACCAGGCATAGATCCTATTCCCATTGTCAGGGGCCCCTCAAACAGACCAACCTACACAACTGTCTCACCACACAGAGGGCCCAGTCCAGTCTCATGTAGGCTCCACAGCTGTTGGTCCAAATTTCATGAGTTTCTACTAGCTTGGTTCAATTGTATCTGTAAGTTTCCCCATCATAGTCTTGATGCCCCTTGCTCATAGACTCCCTCATCCCTCTCTTTGACTGGACTTCTAGAGCTCAGGGTAGTGCTTGCCTGTGGCTCTACATCTGTTTCCATCAGTTACTGGATGCAGGCTCTATGATGACAGCTAGGGCATTCACTAATGTGCTCACTGGTGTAGGACAGCTCAGGCACCCACTCTACCACTGCTAAGTAGTCTAAGCTGGGGTCATTCCTGTGGATTCCTGGGAACTTTCCTCCTACCAGGTTTCTCCCTATCCCCATGATGTCTTCCTTTATCAAGATATCTCCCTCATTGCTCTCCCACTCTGCCCCTGTTCCAACTCAACCATCCCATTCCTCCATGAAATTTGCAGGCAAATGGATGGAACTTGAAAATATCATCCTGAGTGAGGTAACCCAGACTCAGAAAGACAAATGTGGTAAGTACTCACTCATAACTGGATACTAGAAGTAAAGCAAAGGATAATCAGACTACAACCCACAACTCTAGAGAAGCTATGTAATAAGGAGGATCCTAAGAGGGATGCATGAAACGCCCTGGGAAGGGGAAATACATGAGATCTCCCAAGTAAACTGGGGGTTGGGGGGTGAATGGAGGGTAGGGGATGGGGGATGGTTGCATTTTCAAATACTTATTAGTCATTGCATTTTGTTTTTTGAAAAGAATCTCATTAGTTTATTTATTAGCCCATTTATTGGTTGGAAGATTTTTTGTGTTTAATTTTTACAGTTTTGTATATTCTTGTCTAAAGCACAGTTAGCAAAAATTTTGTTTTTCATATACAATAGACTATTCCTTTTCTCTGCTGCTTTGGTGATGGTTTTCTTCACTGTGTAGAATATTTAAATTTCATGTAATCATATTCATCTATTCTTGAGATTATTTCCATTGCTATTAAAGTCCCTTTTATGAAACAGGAATTTATTTTCTATGCCCATAACTTAAAGTTTTTCTTCTAATTATTTCAGAGTACTTTGTCAATATAAGGTCTTTAATTCATCCTGAACAAATTTTGGACAGGGTGAGAGACATGGATCTGCATTTATTCTTTTACATCCAGATAGCATTTGTAGAAGATGCTATGTTCCCCCTCTCAATGTGTTCTTTTCACACATCTGTTATAGATTAGTGGCTTGTGCCTTGGATTTATTTCTACCTCTTCTGTTTTATTAAATTACATTCCATGTTTTGTATCAGCCCCATGATACATTAGTCATTATGACTTTAAAGTATTATTTGGAGACAAAACATTTGATGTTGCCAACTTCATTCTTTCTAAGTGTTGCTTTGGCTGTACAGGATAATTTATACTTCTATAGACATTATAAATGTCTCAGAATTATTATTAGCTTAGGCAATGTGGGACACAACCTTATGAACTCAAGCAAGGAGCTTTTGTTTATTTCCTTTGGTCTTTAGTCATTTCCTAGTTTACTTGGGTCGACTCTCCCATTTCCTAGCTTCCTTTCTGTTGCTATGGCATCATAACAGGCCCAGAACATCTGAAGGGAAAGTCAGCTGTTGATTTCAGCTCACAATTGTAGGCTACACTCCCTTACTTCCAGGGAGTCATGGTGGTAGGAGCTTGAACACAGCTTGTGACATCCCATCCTTAGTCAAGAGCAGAGATAATTAAATGTATGCATGCTCATTTGCTTGTGCTCAGCTCAGGTCCTCCACCCTTAGAGAGTTCAGGAACCCCTACTTTTGGAATAGTGCTTCACACAGTAGGTTTCTTCCTCCCACAGTAACCAACTTAATTGTGACAATCCCCCCAGACATTCCCTCAGGCTGACGCAATGTAGATGACCTCCCACTAAGACTCATTTCTCAAATGATTATAAGTTGTGCCAAATTGTTGACCATCAAACTCATACACTTCGGTAAGGTTACTTTCTTTTCTAGAAAAACAGTAAGATTCTTTGTCATTCTTCCCTTCATCCAGGGATTCTCAGATCTCTTAAATAATTTTCTAAAAAAAATTATGTATGTTAAAATTTACTAATTGTGTTATAATGTTCTATTGGCTTTGAAAAATCTATACCGTTGTGTACCAGCCATTAAATACCACACAGAATACATTTCTTGCACTAAAGTTTTCTCTTTTACCTTCTTGATTATACTTATGTATCATAGTAGACTTGTCCATACATAAACTTCTAACAAAAGTTAGAATTGAGAATTCATATTAAGTAAAATCCTAAAAGTCGTTTCCTTGTGTATAGTTGGTAGCTAGTCTGTGATAGCCCTCAAACATCCTTGCTTCAGAACATTCACAGCCATGCATGGTATTATGTAAACCATTATAGTTAATTGCACAGTACCTTGGGGCACCACAACAATTAGTGATGCACAGAATAACTACCTTCCAGCTGTTCTAGGGCTCAGTCTAAGTTTATTACTAGAGAATCAATGTTGGAGGACTCTGTTGCTGAGGAGATAAAGCCTCAGGCAAGTTCTCAAATGACACAAAGACTTCACTCCCTTTTGATGAGTTAATATCTCACTTTATACTTTCTTTTATTGAAAATAGAATTTCCCCATACAATATATTCTGATTACTGTTTCTCTTTCCCCTACTCCTCCCAATTCCTCTCTACCTCCGTTGCTATCTAGGACTACACCCTTTCCGACATGGCCTTTACAGGGTCAAGAAAACATATCAAGAACAATGAATGATTACTTGAATTTCACATTAAGAGGCTGATTACTTTGTTCCCCTATTAGTGGAGTAAGGGATATCCATTGCTATTCACATCATTAAATCTAGATGGAATAAGTGGGGCTGCCTGGCAATTACAGAATAGTAAGTGCAACCTCCTCACTCACACCCACACACAGCATAAAGACTTAAGAAGTATCCTCTAGAGCTGCTTGATCACATTCTGCACATTATGCCAATTGCTATGACGATGTAACAATATCTTTACTGTTTCCATGCTCTGTTTAATTCCAGGCAGTGTGCAAAAGACATCAGCTCCCTGATAGTCACAGTGACTTTGATATTTGGACTACTAGTAAGAAGAGTTTAAAATCTGAAAGAAAAACAAAACCCCATAAATTTTTACAGGTTCTATTCAATAAAATCTTACTACTCTGTACAGTCCAGTGTTAATGTTTCCACCGAGATAATACCCTGGGGCAGCTCTGCTTGAGGAACATACCTACCTTTCTTTTGAAGCTTTATAGCCACCTGATCTTAAATCCTTGAAGGGGGAAAAAACTTTTTTTTTTGTTACTGCAAGGCATTTTTGTATAGGTGAAGAGAGAATGAAAGGAGGAGGGAATGAATGTATCCTCTACAATGTTGGGTGGGTCAGGCTCAGCTGCAAAGAGCAAATGTTTTCCCTTTCAATATATTGGGGCAAAACTCATGACACTTACATTTTATAATAAGAGTATGCAAATATTTATGACAAATTAGATGTTTATAATGAAGAATGTTATTTATGATTGAGTAAATTTATTGATTGAAATATTCTGATTTTCACAATGACTTCATGAAAAAACAAAAATGGATTGCATTTGTAGATTCAGCTACAGAAAAAAAAAATGACCCAACCACTGCATTGATGGCAGCCTCCTCATCTAGGAGCAATATCCAATCCTGCCCTGTGACATCAAATTTCAGGAAAATGAGCTAGCCAGTTGCATAAATGCTCTTTATTTTGAACATCTTCCATTTTGAGAATATCATATTCGCCACTGAAATAGATAAATAGCCTCACAATGCACTGGCATTCATCTACAACTTCTATGCCTCATGGGTAAAATTCTTAAAATTTTCTGAAGAATGTTCATTTTTATAGTTTTTGGTGTACAATATTTTTCCTCAGTAAAGTGTTCCATGTGAGTTCTTGGAACTTAATTAGAGTTAAGAACATCAAACGATCTTAATCAATGAGTCATCTTTCTAGTCCTGCCCTCCAAAATATAAAATTAAATGATTCAAAAATTGAGACAAATTATAAAATAGCCAATGGAAAGATAGCTTTTGGTAAATTATGTATGAGAGTGGAGCATTCATAGTGGAAATAATATCACCACAAGTTGGAAAAGATATTTATTTAATCATGCTTCAGTTTGGAAATATTCTTCAAAATTTTACAGTATCAAATGATCTTTATCTGTTGCTTTTTTTAAATTAAGGCAAGTTGAAAGCTCAAGAGACTAAGAAAAATATGAATAACATTCAACAAAGACAACAAAAAGTGAAAATAGAAACAATAGCAATGGGACACTGAACTTTTACAGATGTGTCCTGGTTGAAAGTCTCCAGGAGGCAGTCTAGCACTACCTCAGTGTCGCTCCAGTGGATACCATTGAATGTCATGTCATTTCCAAATTTCAACAAAAGGTAAATGTTGACTTACATTTCTCCTTATAGAAATTTAGTGATAACTCAATACAACTGGTTGTTTAAGGATTCCCAATAATAATACAGAAAATAGTTCTAAAACACCCGGGTCCTGACCGTGGGTATCTGCATCCAGTTCCCTCAGTCATTGGATGGGGTTTCTAGCACGACAATTAGGGTGTTTGGCCATTCCATCACCAGAGTGGGTCAGTTCGGGCTATTTCTCGACTATTGCCAGCAGTCTATTGTGGGGGCATCTTTGTGGATTTCTGTGGGCCTCTCTAGCACTTTGCTTCTTCCTATTCTCATGTGGTCTTCATTTACCATGAACATTCCTTGTGTTCCCTCTCTGTTCTTGATCCAGTTGGGATCTCCCGCTCCCCCAAGTTATCTTTCCCTCGCCCCTCGCCCCTCATTACCCCACTCACGTCCAGACTGTTCATGTAGATCTCATCCATTTCTCCATCACTGGGCGATCCCAGTGTCTTTCTTGGGGTCCTGTTATCCAGGTAGCCTCCCTGGTGTTGTGAGTAGCCGTCCAGTCATCCTTGTCCCACAACTAGTATTCTCCAATGAGTGGGTACATACCATGTTTGTCTTTCTGAGTCTGGGTTACCTCACTCAGGAGGATTTTTTTCTAGATCCATCCATTTGCCTGCAAACCTCATGATGTCATTGTTTTTCTCGGCTGAGTAGTATTCCATTGTGTATATGTACCACAGTTTATTTATCCATTCTTAAGTTGAAGGGCATCTAGGTTGTTTCCAGGTTCTGGCTATTACAAATAATGCTGATATGAACATAGCTGAGCAAGTACCCTTGTGGTATGATTGAGCATTCCTTGGGTATATGCCCAAGAGTGGTATAGCTGGATCTTGGAAGAGATTGATTCCCAATTTTCTAAGAAAGAGCCATATTGATTTCCAAAGTGGCTGTACAAGCTTGCATTCCCACCAGCAGTGGAGTTCCCCTAGCTCCACATCCTCTCCAGCACAAGGTGTCTTCAGTGTTTTTGATCTTAGCCATTCTGACTGGCGTAAGGTGGTATCTCAGAGTCATTTTGTTTGATTTGCATAAATTAGCAGATACAAATATAATAGATGATTTCCTCTTTGTATAGGTTACTTTTAAAAAACAATAGAGAAAGGCATAGAACAATTAAATTAAGCAACAAAGGAATAAAGGAAATAATGCAGAAGAAATTAAAAATAACAAGTCTCTAAGTAAGTTGATATTTAGTGTTTAGTCGGAAGATAGATTACAATTTAAATCATTATATTAAATTAATATGCTAAGTGAATAAAATGAATGAATTCAAGAAATGGTCATTAAATAAACTAAAACTATTCCTATATATAATAGAGTATTAAATTGCATAATTGTATCAATCATTTTCAAGTGGCTGCATCTATGATATTTATAATGTGTCATAGTCCACAAATGTAGAGCATATACATTGTAAGACAAACATTCTATATTTTTAAAAAGCTGGAGGGGGGCTGTTAAGAAAACTATCCATTTTTAAAGGACTTAGTAGAATACAAGTAAGTATAATATATCACATGATAATAAAATTTCTTGAAGCTAAAAGTGCACAGCTACTTCCATGGGTAGAAGAGAATCATAAAACCTAAGTAGTTAATTGGAAATCATAAATAATAAGCCAGTGGGAAAAAAGGAACTTTTAGCTATCCTGAAAGCTGGAGAATTTATATAAATATAGAACAGAAAGTAAATTTTCATAATAAGGCTGGCAAAATTGATGTATTTTAATTATGAATAAACATCAATGTTATACTAGGTCTTAATTTTATACTACTTATAAATTTGTGTGGTGTTTACATGTATTTTTAATTTTCACATGTTGAAACATAGCTGAGAGCAGAAATTACTGAGTATTGAAATGCTTTAAATCATTTTAGTATCACTATTCATTATTCCCCGGGGAATATAATTTGATTATTCATCAAATATGTGCTCTCATTCATGACATGTAAATGAATGTTTGATATAGTTTTAAGAATTTTTTTTGATAATCTATTTTTACCTGAAAGCTAGATGAAATCATGGAAAGAATCTTTTGAAATTCGACATCATTATAATTTGAAGTAGAAAATGAGTTGAAAATGATTTCTTACTATCTAGAGCAAAAACATCAAATTATAAGAGAGCTAAATCATGTAAAACATAAAAAAGACTATTTACTATGCCACTTAAGGAAAGATGGTTTTAAAATGTCTATATTTTCATTAATAAAGAGTATAGCTACTCCTTCCTTTAGGACCCATTCCACTTAGCTTTCTTGCCTTTGAAAGGGAAGGTATTGGCTCAGGACATCCCAACTCCAAGTTCTAGGCACAAAGGAGATCTATTTGCCCCAGAGGGACAAAGGGCAGGAAGTAATAGACAAAGAAAGTAGACAGAGGACAAGGGACAAGGGGAAGGGACAAAAGAAAGGGGTCAGGGGTATTTATCCCAGAGGGACAAAGGACTGCTTCTGGATAGAGGCACATAGGCAAATGGTGGTTTATAAAGGTAAAAGGGGAAACCCCTGTATTAGCATGAGGTGTTTAATTTTAATTGGGCATGTTAATTAGGTGAACCAAAGGGGACTTTGATTGCTGAATTTCAGTACTTTAATAGCTGGACTTTGGTTGTCAGCTTCAGGAGGAGGAAGTGTACAAATAAGGGAGCAGACCTCCTTAGGTAGTTAGCTTTAGGAATGTAGTCTAAGGGTCTTGAACAAGGCAGAGGGAAGGAGGAAGGAGAGCCAAGCATGCCAGAGTCATGTTTGTCATGATCGGGCTGGCCAGAGTCCCTTCAGTCTCAGAGGACATGAGTAGCTAGGATGTGTGCAAGAGTCAAGGTCCCAGCCAGCACCAGAGGTGCAGTTTTCAAAGGAAAGTTAGAGGAATAATTCACAAAAGACTAAACCGTTGTTGTTTGTTTTGTTTTCGTTGTGAGAGAGAACTTCTGTTTTATTAAAGAGCAACAGGACAATTACTTTTGTATTTTTTAATAATTTTGTTAATCAGAATGTATTTCAGCATAGAAAATAAAGTGTCTAGGAATATAGAAATTGTAAACCTAAGGGGAAAAAAAAGCTGACAGTCATCAGCTCTAAAGGTTAACTTCTAACAATGTCTCTGTGCTTATAGATCTTTGTCAACAGCCAGGGGTTAACTTTTAACCCCCTTTTCCCCTTATAACCAACAACTGCCTAGATCAAAGTTAACTTTTAATAGATGTTTCTAAATGACTTCTAGCATGCATCCCATGCCTGATGTTTTCCTCCTTACAATAAAAAGGGGACCAGAACCCACCTCCATGGCCACAGCCTCAAAATCAAACCCTTGCTGTGGTTGCAGATAGCTGATAAACTTTTGTGCCCTGTGGTGATATTTTTTTTCTTTCTTTTTTTTTCTAGAATAAAGTTTGCTTCTGGTTTAATAGACTTTGATGGTCTGTCCCTCATCATTGCAGGACCCCAGATCCAACAGGAAAAATAAAATCATATATATATATGTATATGTGTGTGTGTGTGTGTGTGTGTGTGTATGATTATATAAGTATTAGAATGTTATCTATAACATAATTCTAAAACTTTTTTACTAAATATATCTATTCCCATTAGCAAAAAATCCAGATTATCACTTTAATGATTCCCTAGTCTTTGTTTACATGTATTTATCACAAGCTAGTTAATCAACTTTATTCTGTTCAACTCTTATTATTTCTTTGTGCTTTTGTGTTTTCAGGTTTGTAGTCTCATCCTCTTCCTTGACTCTACCTAAAGTCTAGTTGCTAAATGATCAATCATTAAGGTCAGGGGAATTGCCTTCAGCTGTTCAAAGTACAAGCATACTGGAAGTGAATTGGTTGAAAGGGAAATTCTTCCCCAGTGACTTAAACAAGAATAGAATTCATGCAACCAACACCAAGGATGATGTGTACCCAAGGGTCTGCTTCTATGCTTCCTTGTATAAAGGATTGGCTTTGTGTCACTGAGGCTTTTTCCAAGTTAATGGTAGTCAAAGCATGACTCACTGTCCTTGCCTAAGCCTTGATTTCTGGGAGTGAACTGGAGAGAGTTCACTGAGTTGGGAATTTGCTTATCATTGTTTCAGGTCTGGCCCAGGATGCTCAATGAACCAATCACTGGTCTCTATTGTTCCTCTCATGGGCCAATTGCATGCCTCTCACAGACTGTTATGTGCCACTATGGCCTTCTTAAGAGGTCTCTAATTTGTGGCTAACGTGCCTCTTACAGCCTTTCTGGGTATCTCCTGTGACTCTCATGTGTCTCTTATGGGCTTCTTTTCCCACTTATCTTTCCAGTTGACTAATTTTGACCAGATAATCAGGCTCTGAACTGGTTAAAAGGCTTTGAGAAGTCTTTTCTTTTTGATTGTTATCATTACTCAGGGCATATGAACTCTAAGTCTATTCTACTTTCTATGACATCTGCTGTTTCTTACTATTAAAGGCAATATATGCTCATTGAAGAAAATTTTATTTTTGCTTTTTTTGTCATTGTAGAAACTATGTATGCCTAATTAGGAAAAAAAAACCAAATACTTCACAGTCTTACCACCAGCTGTACTTTTTTTTTAATAAAGTCATATTATAAAGTTATAGAGTCTGAATTTTCCTATATGTCTTACCCTTATCATTGAAACTTTCAATGTAGCCTTCTTGTTATCTTCATTAATGTAACCAAAATATCAAATTATTCCATTATTGGTTATGTGGGTAGGTCATTCTCTAGTTTTGGAACTAGAGGTTGAATCTTGGGCCTCCTGCATACTAGACAAGCACTCTACCCCAGCCTACTAATCTTTAATTTGAGACATTTCTAACAGAGAAAGGGGACAGAAGCATGGAGCAACCAAAGAATTTTATGGAGCTTCTGCGGAGTAATTAGCTGGGCCCAGACACAGGAGTTACAAATACTAAAGAGAAGAAACTTCAAGTTTTAATATTTTGATGAATAACAGGTTTTTATTTTGAAAACCGCTTCAATGGAGACTTTCCATGATAAACTTCTGATTGGGTCAAACATGTTCCAGCGTGGGTGATCTCCTCTGGTTGACAAGAAAGGAGGAGGAGCCAGAAAAGAAGAGTTCAGGGCAGAAGCCTTGACTCCAGTGGAGAGAGTAAGCCTTCAACCCTTTGAAGGGGATTGGGAGAGATGGCTCAGCATTTAAGGACTTTCCAGAAGACCCAGGTCCGATTTACAACCCTCTGGAACTCCAGAATATCCGAGTTGCCCCTTTTTTGCCTCTAAGGCCACAAGGCGTGCACACATATTGTAAAGACGTAAATGCAGGCAAAACACCTGTACTTGTAAAAATAAATAAATCTAAAAATGGAAAAAGAAAACCATGAAGGACCACTTGGAGAGGTGGGGTAGTGGTCAGGGAGGTGGGTGAGCTTGATGGTCTCCTTGGACCACAGACCTTACTGTTCTTCTCATCCCCTAAGAATATGTGGGGGGCAGCGGCCTCCTGCATTATTTTCTCCCCACACTTTTACCTCTTTTTTGAATTGAAGTGTTTAAAGATTAATGTGGTCTGTGCTTAGCAAAACAAAAAAAATATAGTTTCCTTATGAAAAGGAAACTAGGCTATAATGGGAAAGCATTTTAATTTTCTTTCTCAAAAGAAAATGTATTTATTTCTGTTTTGGAGAAATATATTAGTTCTTCATGTAACTCCAGATATTACTACATATATACCATGTGATAAATAAATATCAAAAACTATAAAAGGAAAGCAATATGCCATTTTCACATTCTGGCCCTCTAGGCATCTATGTCTTCTTTTATAGTACCTATTAACCACATCTGATTTATCTTTCCAGGAATATATTAGGCATTTAAAAATATATAGTCTATATTGGCTTTTCACAGATTTGTATTTTTTTAAATTTGTGCACAGGTCTACAATTTCCAACCAATGTATCTTGAGATAATTTTGTATTAATATAGTCTTTTATATATTAATTTACAAATTAATACAAGCCTCATTGTAATTGCAGTTAAATAATATTCTATTGTATGAACAAACAACATAACAAGTCTTCTAATTGTAGCTATATTAACCAATTTTTATCTTCTCAGCATTAATTAGAAAGTATTTTAGCATAGAAAAGATAAAAAGATAAAAACTAAGGAACTAAAGACACTGTTAATGTATCATAAAGATATTTTAATGCCTGTAGCAATATGATTATATGAGTATTTGAATGTTACCTATAACATAATTATGAAATGTTTTCACTAAATATACTGTATTGTAGCAATTTCCTCCAAATTGAAGCACTCCATCTAGGAAACAAGTTGGTAAAGATTCAGCAAGTAATGAAATTTACAAGGGTCAGGAAGCAAACAAAACTAGAAATCTCAGAAAGTTCACAAGACACCCCCACCCCCTTAGGTTACATAAACAATAATAACTACAGAGGAGCTGCAAAACTCCCAACAGGCAGAGCTACCACCATACCATGCAGAGGTCTCCAAAGGTGCAGCATTCATGAACCTGGGCTAGGTGTTTGGGCAAAGCAGCTGCATTTCAGTCACCCATGCATTTTTAACTAATCTCTCACTCTAGTTCTCTTAGTAACAATTGCTTAAGTAGTTTACTAAGTTGGAATTTATTGGAATCTATAGTTTGATCTATCATCACTGCTTTGTGTTGAGTGGATAGATACTTGTTCATGTTTCTGTAGGAAAAGTCACACAAAATTGAGGTATCAAGAAGTGGGGCATTTGAAAGCCATTAGAGGTTTCTATAAGTGACCCTAGGAATACTCATGAATTAATAATCTCCTCATTGATTAATGAACCATTTGTAAATTGTATTTGTTTTAGAACCAGTTTGGCTTTCTCTGATTGCTCCCTTTTATTCTGTGATGCTTTGCAGGGAGTCCACATTACCCACCCACCATCATAAACTGCCCTATCTCAAGAAATGGATAAGATAAATTCATTTTAGTTATAAATTCCTCATATTATTTTTCATCTAGAACATTAGAAAACACACTAATATAACATTTAATTCAGCCCATGAAAGTGAGCCATTTGAGCCACAGGAGACTAGAAATTGTCAGAGAATAATCTAGAAGCAAATGTCAGCTGTCTTGCAGATGGTGCTTATTAATATCCTTGGAAAATAATTTTTTAAATAAAAGATTTGTTCATTTTTAAGAATGGATAATAAATAATGTGGTAAATTTCCAGTTTTCAAAATCTTGAGAAACATCGTTTAAGTTACATCTGGAATGACATTATCACTCCCCCGCCCGCCCTTTTTCCTTTAGGGCCCTGATGTTCAGGAAAGTTTTCTACCATGCTAGATTTGTATTTATCAAGTAATTATTTTATTGGCCCTTTTAAAGATATAATCAATAATTTTTGTTAGGTGGGGTTCCAACTTGTACAGAGTAAATTACAATTTCTTTATCTTAGAATTTATAGAACACCCTAATCTAAAGTTATCATATTGTTTTCTGCCAAAACAATTTGAGAAAAATTACTGAACACATATTTTCTTATTCTTCCTATCTTTTAAAGTTGTTTCCATCAGAAAGTTGGTAATATATCTATATCTATATCTATATCTATATCTATATCTATATCTATATCTATATCTTTATCTCTATCTGTATCTATATAAATCTTCATTACTAGGCCATAGTAGAAACAAAAGCTATGATTTGTGATTTCTACCAACACATTTGAACCAGGGAAAATTAGGAATTCTGAGCACAGCATAGTTGAGTGTTTTTGTGAGTCTGAGAATTTGTGTGATGGTTTGTCCTGTTCAGGGACCTGGAACTTGACAATGGAATTACCTCAAGAGATGCTGCTTTTTGATGGCAACCAATGCTTATATTTTTTCATTGGGAATTCTCAGCTCATAAATTATATTTCATGATTTTGACACCTCACATGAAGAAGCAGGGACTCAGTATTGGAAAGCTCTGTAGATACTCACAAGAACTGGTGAAATTGAAGAGAAATGTGGGATTCTACCCTGCTGGCCTGATATTTTCTCTTCTCTATTCATCCATGGATCTAATGGCAAGCTTTGTCTCAGCTAAAATATTTTAAAAAATTGTAAATATCAAATGTCACTTATACGGTAGGAAAAATTCAAGTGCAATGATTCATTTTTATTTTAGTCGTGAACATTAAATAAATGTACTTGGTGAAATAATTACTGATCATATAACACTGTGACCAGAAAAGACATAAATATTTCAGAGACTAATATTCTTACTAACTGAAAAAGATAGAGTGGAATGTTCCATTTTATTATGACAACCTGTCTACCATTTGATCAAGGAGACAAGCTTATATTAACTTTGGCTTTGTCATTCTCAGCATGTAGCTTCCCTGTTTAATCTTGCCTCATAATTGCAGGAAAGGTTTAGAAATCACCACATTTTGTGCAGGAGAAAGGGCAATGGACTGCCCTTTGATATTCAGAAATGTCCATGGAGACTATACTCATCAAATTCTGCAACGTTAACTGGGTGGGCCTCAAGTACAACCAAAAGAACAACAATAAACAAACAGAATTCAGGAATCCTGGCTTCTCAGCAAGAAAATTTTTACTATTAAAAATAAAATATTCTTATTAAAATAAAAAAGGCTGGGGTGATAGCACATTTTATAGGCTGTTACTCTTCTTTATTTCGATCCTCTATTTTTTCATGGGTTAACTAAATAAATATATAATGACACAAAAAGTCATTGAGTCTCTTTCCTGTTTTTGTTTCTTCGCAGCAGGAGGATCAAACATAGTACTTGCAAATACTGTATAGACAAGCGCTCTTATATGGAGCTACTTCTCCAGTCCATGCTTTTATGACTTTCTTTTGTAATTTATTATATACTGCCACAGTCAGGGTACTATAAGAAGACCCTTTTCAGACATGAACTTAATAAGAGTTAATAAGAGCTTTAATTTTTTCCTTCTATCTTATTCTATTTGCTTAGTGTTGTGGACCAAGCCCAAACCACCTAAAACAACACACCTATCAAACC
>CABHPP010121970.1:35377-50856 GCA_902168425.1 Peromyscus attwateri | reverse complement strand
CTCTTTTAAAGCCTGGGTCTTGTTGTGTGTGCTGTCTGATATTCATGTAGCCATTCCAAATATCTGCATCAACCATATCTGTTCCATCCATCTCAGTCTTCACTTGCAAAATATCATCATCACAGCCAGGTCTCCAGCTTCCGGTTTTTACTTCTACTTGAGGTAAAACACGTATGGCACAGAATTTACTCCCTTCGCCATTTAGGGGATAGGAGCTGGGTTGAGGCAGGGTCTTGCGTAGCTCAGGTTGGCCCTGAATTTGTTCTGTGGCCAAGGCTTTGGCTTGAGCTCCCGATCCTTTTGCCTTCAGCTCTCGAGTAGTGGCACTGCGCTTCACCATTTCTAAATGCACAGTCCAGCAGTTTCAACCCCATTACATTGCTGTGCAAGTAGTCTCAAGAACATGTTCATCTTACAGAGCTGAGACTCTACACACACCGGAAGGCAACCCCTGCGCTGGGCGTGGCGCCCGTGCCCACAGTCCCAGCACTCCGAAGGCAGAAGAGGGAGGACTGTTCCCAGTTCCAAGTCAGCCAGGCCTGCATAGCAGAGCTCTGTCTCAGAAAAAAAAAGAACGCCATATTTCTCCCTTCTCCCAACCCTGGCAGCCAGGATTCCACTGTTTGTCTGTAGCAGTCTGACTACGGCAGCTGCCTTTGGGAAAGCGGTGTTATTTGGCACTTGTCCTGTGACTGGCTCATCCCACTCCCTGTAACAGCCTCCAGCTTCACATGCCTTGTAGGATATGTCAGGATCGCCTTCCTTTCAAAGGCTGAACCGTTTGCCTTGGTTTGAGTGAGAAATGCCCCCCACCCTCACCCCCATAAACTGTGGTATTTGCATAGTGGGTCCCCAGTCAGTGGCGCTGTTTGGGGAGGCTTAGGAGGTTTGCTCTTGCCCCAGAGGAAGTACATCACCAGGGGCAGGCTTTGAGACTTTAAATCGTTAAACTTCTTCCGGTTTGCTCTCTCTGTTCAGTGCTTGTGATTTAAGGTGTGAGCTCTTAGCTTCCTGCCCCAGCCACCATGCTTGCTCTTGCTCTGTGCCCTGCTGCCATGATGGACTCTTATCCCTCTGAAACCATAAGCTAACGTGAACTTCTGATGTAAGTGACCTTGGTCTTGGTGTTTGCTCACAGCAACAGAAGAGTAACTAATACAGCGTTGTACCTCCGCCTCATCTGCTCTCCTGCTCAGCTGTCAGCAGGCTTGTGGGCCCCTTCCACCTCTTGGCCACTGAGTAATGCTGCTTGAAGGCTTTGCTTTCAGTTCTTTTGGAGAAATACCTGGAGTTGCTGGGATGTATGGTAGCTCTATGTTTAATTTTTAATGAGCTACCATGCTATTTTCCACAGAGGCTGTATCGTTTTACATTTCCACTGGCAGTGTCAAAAGCTCCCAATGTCTCCAAATCCCTGCCCAAGCCCTCTCCTCCCTCCCTCCTCCCTTCGTCTCTCCTACCTCCCTTCTTTCCCAATAGCCATTTTAGTGGTGGGGAGATACAGTTCTTGCTCCATCCATCGATTTCTTTTCTATTTTCTATTTCTTTCTTTTTTTTTTTTTTTTCCTGTGATAAAACAGCATGGCCAAGGCAGCTTATCAAAGCATTTAATTGGGCTTATGGTTTCAGAAGGTTGGAGTCCAAGGTGAAGGAGCGAAGGCAGGGGGTGGGGGCAGGAATGGCTTAGAATTCACATCTTGATACACAAGCAGGAAGTAGAGAGAAAGATCACGCTGGGATTGACACGAGTCTTGTGAAACCACAAAGCCTGCCCCTAGTGACACAGCTCATCCAGCAGTGCTCTACTTTTTAATCCTTCCCAAACAGCTTCACCATTTGGGGATCAATAACTCAAGTATATGAGCTTATTGGGGCCATTGTCATTCAAACTACCACACCCCCTTTTTATCAGCACATATTAATCATACAAAAATGGATTTTATTATTGGCCTTTCTTTTACTCCGTTCTGTTAACCTCTGCCTTTGATTTACTGGGCTTTGCCCACTAACATTTAACATGGTTATTGATACAGTTGAACAGGCTTTGCTAATTTATTAATCGTCTATTTCCTTCCTTCCTAGTGTTCTTCATGGGCTGCCATATTTTGGAATATCTAGATACTTGTAATTTTTGCATCTTATTAGTCTATTGTGTTCCAGCCATCTCTCTTTCTCTGACACTATATTAGTGGCTTCTTAGGAGTTAAAATATACACAACATATATTTCATATCAGTTAATGTTGTGCCATTTTACACCTGAGTGTGCCCTGCCCATTCTCCGTGCCACACTCCATAATCTGTGTCCAATCTGTAATAGATCTTACAAGATAACATGCTATATTTCTGACATAAACAGTCTTTTATATTTCAAAGAAATAAAGACATTAAAAGCTTTCTAATTTTCACACATCTTTCGAGACCTGTCAGCCTTTGTTACTTCTTTAACTTGGAAATTCCAACAGAAAAACTTCCCTCCCAGGGACTCCAACAGAAAAACTTCCCTCCCAGGGACTTCCCTCAGTGTTTTTCATAAGTGGCAACACATTGGCTAAGCTTTCTCTCATCCCAAGCTTGCCTTCATCCCAGAAGGATGCTATTGTGGATTCTGGACTTTGAAGTCTGCAGGAGTCCTTTCAGTATGTAAGGATATGGTCCCACTGCCTTGTGGCTCCCACAGTCTTGAGGAGATGTCTGTAGTCACCACTGTTTGCAGCTGTGTGGAATGTGTCTGTTTCCTCTGGGTGCTTTAAAGACTTCCCACTCTTCACTGCAGATACCAACCTGCATCACGGTTCAGAGAGCTTTTTCTTGGCTAAAGTGAGTTATGTGTAGTTGAATGTCCACCAGAGCTTGGGGGAGGGTTTGGTCTTTGTCCAGGGTTTGTAGCTCTCATTTGCAGTAGGAGCTGACCTGGCAGTGTCCACATGCTTGCTTCTGCTACTCAGATGTCCTCTCACCGGTCTCAGAGCCGTGAGGACTTTGAGCAGGAATATGGACTATGAGAGAGGAAAGACTTTGGAAGAGGTTGAGGAATACAGAGCCAATTCTATGTGGAGAGTAGAGACAGCTGTGGGCAAACCTGCCCTGTGAGGCTCCAGGGAAGTTGTGGTAACACACACTTACCTAAGTGGTTAACCGTCTGAACTAACA
Source organism: Peromyscus attwateri (assembly GCA_902168425.1). Taxonomy (NCBI): domain Eukaryota; kingdom Metazoa; phylum Chordata; class Mammalia; order Rodentia; family Cricetidae; genus Peromyscus; species Peromyscus attwateri. Next base: position 47,705 of record CABHPP010121970.1, on the reverse strand, counting down.
GTGCTCTAAAGGGGGACACCTGTCAAGGTCCAAGGAGAGGTTTTCCCATTTGGTTTGCGGCTAGCCATTTTCCTGCTGGGTCCTCATAATGCCATCCCCGGGTTTTATTCTCTGTCGTAACATCTTTTCTAAAAATAATGTTATCATTCATACTAAATTGGGGCCCCTCCACTGATCTCATTTAACCTTTATTGTCTTCAAAGACTTCCTCTCAAAATGGCCACAACCTGATTAATTTGGGACTTTCTCGGGAAATCTAAGGGAACACAACTCAGCCCCACAGTTCTGTCGCAGGCTGTAGACAGAAGAGCTGCCCCATGACTTGTGTTGTGGAAGTCAGGTGGCAGCTCCTCAGGCTTGGTCCCTGGCTATCTATCACTGTGTCCCTTTATTCTCTCCACAACCTGTGTTGCAGCTCTTGTGGCCTCTATTTTGCATATATGGAATTAATCTCAAATCACTCAGCTAGTGAATGACTAGACCTTTCCCATGCTGAGTCTTTCCTCCACAGTGTCTGGCATTTGGTAGCTCAGGGTTAACATTTTTAGATTTTTTTTTAATTACATGTAGTTATTTATCATGGTGTGTGTGCACGTGTGTATGCACGCATGCTAAGGTGCGCACCGGGGAGGGCAGAGGACAACTGTAGGAGCTGGTTCTCTCCTCCCACCACGTGGGTTCCAAGTTTAGAACTCGGGTCCTCAGGCTTGGCGGCAAGCACCTTCACTTCCTGAGCCCTCTGGCTGGCACTAGGATCAACTTGGCTTTTGTTCCAGATTGATTCTGCTGACAGGCCTGACAGCTCATGCTGTATGTAGTTCAGGTTGCCATAAATGATGCTTTGAACAACAGAAACACATTTGCTCCCAGTTCCAGAGACTGAGAGTCTAAAGCCAGGTGCCTCCTATGCAAGTTCTGGTGAGGACCACAACACGTCTGGCCTTCAGTCACTGCCTTCTTGATGCTGTATGGTGGAGCGGCCAAGAGTGAGCTTCTAGTGGCACATCTTCCAATGATGTATCTCCTTGCCATGTCAAGGCCAACCCTAATTACCTCCTGCTAGGCCTTGCCTCCAAGCACGGTTCCTGGGAACTATGGCTCCCATATGTGAATCTGGATGATGCAGTTTAAATCACTGTAGACCCTGTGTTTCTCTTACACTGTGATGAGAAAGATGCAGGCACTGAGCTAGAGACTAGAATGGCTACTTGCCTCTTCCTATGCTCGGGCTGTGTTGCCAGAAGTCTGGTTGGGGGGTCTTGAGCCCTGGTCATCTAAGCTATTCACAAGCTCAGTGCATCCTAGCACAAGACACTGATACACCCATGTCAGGATAGCGTCTGTAGTGACTGGAGTGCCTAGGGGTTCTGTGCTTCACCAGATGCTTAGTGTTAGTTCCAGCCGTTGCCAAAAGCCTGACCCAGAAGCAGCTCTTTTTCAGGTCTCTCGGGCACCCAGGGCCTGACCATTTGCAGGCACTCTGAGAAAATCACCTCTCATGGGCTGCTGAAACGCTGCATGGCTTCTGAGTGTCCTGAGATGGAGGGAGAAACCCATGTGGCTCTGTGGCAGTCCCCTGCACAAAGTGTCCCCACTATGATATGTGAACAGGACAGGCAGCAGCCCACCGATGAGCTCATGGCCTGGGCTGCTTTCTTTTTAGCAGGGTCTGTAGACTGTGGCTTGGCCAGGCCTGGGTCTGCAGTGTCTCCTCCTCCTCCTCCATGCTGAAACAAAATCCTCTGCAGAGCCATGTTCCACGTGGAATAAGACTGGATCTTTTGAAGTGCAGACACAGGGATGAGGTGATGCCCGCAAGAGGCCAAATTGGAACATTCTAGAAAGTTCGGCTTCCATGTTAGTGTACAGATGGTATCAAAGAGAGCCCCTGTCATCACCAGACCCAGAGGTGGAGCCATGAGGCCGGAGCGATGACCTCTGCACAGGGGCAGGTGGGTGAGCAAAGAGGATTCATGGCACTCAAATTCCCCGGGGTGAGAGGTGATTTGGTGGCACTTACATGCCAAGGGGCATTTGAGCTCAGCATTGCTTCCTCACCCAACTGCATAAGCCATGGCTCACCTCACCACTCCACCTCTCACTGTACCCCCATGTTGGGAGGGGATTGGGTTTCAGCTCCTGGGGGAAATGGCTGATTCTTGGTCCTGCCACCTCACAGAGGGAGGTGCCCTTTATAGGTGTGTGCCCTCCTGGAAGAAGAGAGGGACACCTGAGCTTCTCGGCGTCAGGTAACTGTAGCTCAGCGTGTAGCAAAGGGTACTGTCACAACAGGAAGATGTGCAATTACAGGGACAAAAATACCCCAAGGAAATCAACACGGGACTTATTAATATAGGACCCATAGGTGACAAGTGTCAGACAATCGGTCAACAAGGGGCCTCGTGTCTGCATGATCCCAGCTAACCCGTCATGATCTTTATGAAGTGTCCTTCTGGGGGGTCCGGATCTTCAAATACGAGGGGAGACCCTTCCCTTTTATTAGCAGCTAAGCTCTTTATATACTTTTACTATATTGAGGCAGGTTAGAAGTCTAAGCTTTATTGTCTTATGTTATTGGAAATCCAGATTCCGGCAGGCTTCTCCCTCAGGTCAAGCTTTGTCTGCGAATATATTCTCATTTTTCCATGTACAGAGACCGTCTGGAGAGGGGCAGGAAAGATTATGACTGTAATATACTTAAATCCAATTTATTTGCCTGACCAGAAACTTCCACCCTCCGCGATTGCTTCCTACCCAAGATGCTGTCTTTGATTCTTTCATGATAGGGAGAAATGTGCGTAGGCTGCTTCCAGCCCGTCCAGGTGCCCACAGCACTGTGGTGGGGCCAGAGGATGGCTGGTGGGTCTGCGAGTTTTCACTTAAAACTTTCCACTTGCTCCTGAGGCCACACTTGTCTCCTGGAAGAGAAATAGGGTAACTGAGACTCAGCTCTCTTCTCTAGAAAGTCCTTTGGCTGCCTGTTCCCTGTTGTGGCCACTTATCTGCCTCATCTGATCCAGGCATGTCTTTATCAGTGGTCATCCTGCCCATGTGTGGTGTTGGCCTGGGCCAGGGAGGCTCTGGCTTCACATTATGGGCTTTACAAGCTTGTGCTGACATTTACTCCAGAGCTTGCATCTGGATGCAGGCTCACAGTCCTGCTTTGGAGGGAATGATTTTGGAAATTATTTTCTTAATTGGTGTTTGTTCATTTTAAATGATGGGCTGCAAAGGCACTAGCTGGACAGATGGAGAGGTGTGGGCAGGGCTACCTGGAGAGTGCCCAGTTGTGCCCAAGTCCTCCTGACCCCACTCCTGGCCAAGGGATGTCTGATATCAGCCTTGGCCTTGAACTGTGCAGCTAATGAATTTGGGATTATAACAGCCTTTCTGATTGTTATCTGTGAGCCTCACCCACAGCCACTTCAGTGTAATATATGATACACACATTAGTTGCCAACTGTGTACAATCTTCCTTGCTATTCTAGAAGGAGATGAAGCAGAAAGGGCAACTAGCCGTGAATAAAGAAGTGGTGGGCTCTGAACATGGAGCAGCAGGGACATGGGACCCTGGGTAAAGGTCCCAGCTACAGGGAAACAGGGTCACAGAGATGCTGTATAATATGACCAACTAAGCCTCCCACATCCCAAGAAACCTTCCATTTCAGACAAACTGGGACAGGTGATCTCTACAGCAGCCAAAAGGTGGCATGGGCCTGGCATCATGATTCTCTGCCTGTCTGGGCCCAAAGAAACTGAACCAAGAGGATATGTACAGACCCCAAGAAAGAGACATATCACGAGTTTTGATCTGAGATTATGAAGGCCAAGAAGCCCCCCAGGTCTCTGAGCTAGAGGCCCCAGCACAAGCATACGTTCAGTCCTGCTCAGGTTGTAAGGCCTGACACTCAGGGAGCCAATGGGGAGGTCTCAGGATGAATCAAAAGGTGGACAGATAGGAACATCAGGGAGTGAGGCTAGAGAGATGGCCATCTCAGCTTAGGCAGAGAGCAAAGAGTCCTTTCCTCCAACATTCTGGACTCATCAGGGCCTTAGTAAACTGGATGATGCCTGTCTTCATTGGAAGATGGACCCACTTAAGAGTACTGATTCAAATATCTCTTCTAGAAACATTTCTGCACCCCTCACCACACACACACACACACACACACACACACACACACACACAAATAACGTTTCCCGAGCTACCTGGACAGCCTTTAGCCCAGTCTAGTTGACAGAAAGTTCAGCATCATGAGTCATCTTGGTCCTGGCGCTGTCTCCTCTCTATGCCACAGATGATAGCAATGGATCCCCACTCCTGGAAACCTTTGTCCTCTCCATGAGACTTGGGAGTCCTCTAAAGAAAGCATGGTGGGTGACCAGTGATGGCCTGGGTGTCAAGCGTGCTAGTCTTTGGAGACCTGGTGAACTGCACAGCATAGCACACGGCAGGGGATGACAAACTGGTTTGCCTCGTAAGCTCCAGTCTCTTGCTTTTTAGTCTGTGAGGACCCAGGATAGGGTTCTCGTCCCCTGGCATGCTCCTTCTCCTGGGGTAAGCACAAGGGGGACACCAGACCAGGCAAGTTGGACCTAGTGCTACTCTCTCCTCAAGGGAACATGGCATCACGAAGCCTGAGGCCTGTGGCTCCCATACTCAGTCCCTATTGAGCTACTCTGTCCTAGGGAGCCTGTAGTAAACAGTCCAGAAAGAGCCCTGGGATTGTGCTATAGATCCTGCTAATCTCTGTACAAAGACAGAACAGTCCCATTTCCCAGCCTTGCATGGAAAGCTGGGGGAAAGCGGTTTGTGCTATTTAGATCTTTCTAAGGGAAAGATCACAGCAAGGCTCCTCTTGCAGAAAAGCCTAGGAAGTGGGTCATTTGGGTTTTGACATTAATCCCTTCCTTCAGGTTGAGTAAGTATCCAGTGGCTGTCCTCCTTTCCACCATGTCCTGCGTGATGGTTTGAATGAGAATGGCCTCCACAGGCTCATACATTTGAATACTTGGTTTCCAGTTGGTAGAACTGTTTGGGAAGGATTAGGAGGTATGACCTTATTGAAGGAAGTGTGTCACTGGGGACAGGCTTTGAGGTTTCAAAAGACTCTTATGATTTTGATTTAGCTCTCTGCCTGCTGTTCACAGATTGCAGCTGCTGCTCCAACTGCCTGCCATCACACCCTCACTCTGCCCATGGACCCTAACCCTCTGGAACTGTAAGCCCAATTGAACTCTTTCTTTTAGAAGTTGCTTTGGTCATAGTGTTTTAGTACAGCAATAGGAAAGTAGCTGTTACACCTGCCTGTCACTGGATAGCCAAGCACCTTGCTCAACAGACTAGAATGAAGTGAGCAGGGAGGTGGTCCACAGGTCCAGTTGAGAGGGGCAACAATGGCCATGGGTGGGTACAGGAAATTGTGTTGGCCTCCTTGGCAGCCCTGGACATGAGCTAGCCTGCAAAGGGAAGCTTTGGTCTTGCTGAGCCCTCACTGCTGCCCTGAACCCTGAAAACCTTGATGGGGTTACCATGATGGGATCCTTGTCCTTCCACCCAAGACTCCATGAGATTAGCTTTGCTTTTATAGAGACCAGGCTGACCTCATGCCAAAAATGAACCGCAAAGTGACAAGCACCTCACTTCTGACACTCTGGGTCTGAATCAGGCACCTCCTGCAAACATCAATTTCAAGGATACTGACAGTTACCACCGATGTGTCCCCCAAAATGAAGCCAGTGGTCCCTTGGGTAGATCTGGGGAATAAGTCTCAGGAGGCAGCTCTGAGCTTAAGCCTGAGCTCAAGCCTCAAGCCCAGCCCCAAGCCCCCTCCCCCAGCCTCCCTTCTGAGGCTGCTCTTCACAGTAGAAAGCTCAGCTTCTGTGTGTCCTTCCCTCATTCTGAGACCCATAGCTGCTCAAAGCCACCTGCTGTCTTCAGCATGCCCCCAAGACTTCTGCAAGTCCACCTGATGCCACCAGGAGCCGGAGAGCAACTCCTGGAGGGGACGGGTGGCATGGCTTGTAAGCAGAAATGAACTAGGTATGGGCTTATGCTAAGGAGACATTGATTTTTGTTGTTATATGTGGTAATGAGTAAGTTATGTTAAATATCCTTATCCATGGGCTGGAGAGATGGCTCAGAGGTTAAGAGCACTGACTGCTCTTCCAAAGGTCCTGAGTTCAATTCCCAGCAACCACATGGTGGCTCACAACCATCTGTAATGAGATCTGGCACCCTCTTCTGGCCTGCAGGAATATGTGCAGACAGAACACTGTATACATAATAAATAAATAAATCTTAAAAAAAAAAACTAATCATTTAAAAAAAATAAAATAAATAAATAAATATCCTTATCTGCTGAAGACACATACCGAAGTCTAAGGACTCTTTGCAATGAACACTTGCAAAGTAAAGATACATGGGCAAAGGGGTTTACTGTGTAACTCACTGTGTTATACTGCAGCTTCTATGATGAGACTTTTAATTTTTCCCTTTTTTCTTAAATCTTGTTTTATATTTGGGGGTGGGGAGTGCAGGGGTGGAAGGCAATAAGTGGGATCAAGGTACATAATGTAAGACACATAGAATAAATAAAAAGAAAGTTAAAAAAAAAAAGAGTGGATCAAAACAGTAGTGTGGGCTTGCCTTTACACAATCCAGGGTAAAATGTAGGGAGGGGAGAGAACAGGCCGACCAAAGGCTCACATGAGGCTGGGCAAGGTGGCCGCGGCTCACTTTCCTAGCTGCTCAACATGTATTATTTATTTACTGTTTGTTTATTTAAGGGGGGGATGAAGGATGATGGGAGTAGGTGCCTGCACGCTACAGTGTGCATGCGGAAGTCAGAGGACAACTTGCAGGAGTTGGTTCTCTCCTTCCACCATGTGGGTCCTGAGAATGAAAGTCAGGTCCCCAGCCTTGGCTGCAAGTGTCTTCACTTGCTGAGCCATCTCGCTGGCCCCTGGTTTTGAGTGTGTTTGGATTTTCAAAGCATCAAAATAGTGATGTTTAGGAGTTGAGGTATTTAAAATAGATTATCAACATTTATAATACATTAGTAGTTTCAGAAACGCTAAGGAAATTGTTAAAATCTTAAAGCTAATTGGAGGAATTATCCGATAGAAAATGTATCAGCCCTAAAACTCTTTCCCAAGGCCATCCATAAGCAACCAAAACTGAGGACCTTCTAAAACCCCCACTACTAAGACTGGCATGCCTCCTGTGAGGCAGTGGGCACCCTACCACCTGTACCACTTTACTCTGAGGCTCCGCAGTCAGTGCTACACCAAGACAGGAATCAGAAAGTCTCTCCACACAGTCCTATTGACTTAGGGACCCCCTCTTTCACCCCAAATCCAGAACATGCCTAGATAAAGAAAAGAATGAAATGCACCCACAATAGCACCCACCATGCCATGGCCTGAGTCAGGCAGCCCCCTGAAGCCCCAAACTCAAACTTCTTCCTAACATGGCTTGGTCTTCCAGAAGTTTCCATGTCTCCACATGTATGTCCTTGAGGTGTTCATAACGCTTCTTTGCAGAACAAGGGTTATCTGTTCAACCTAGGGTAGAGCTGGGTGACTTTCTAATTTCTATGTGACCTTGACAATCCATGGGTCTTGGCATTCTGTGGCACTCAGAAAGGCAGGGAGAGGGAAAAGCAGAGAGGAGCGATGTAGAGACAGGAGAGATGGGTAATCTGGGGCCAGGGGAGAACAAGAAACAGAGAGGGAGAACTCCAGTCTGGGAGAGAGCGGACATCTGGGCTGCATGGCACCTTGAAAGAGGACGTGACTGAGAAGTGACCACAGGGGCTACAGCAGAAGGACGCCTGATAGAGAGGAGGCTGAGAGAGCAGGTGGGCTGTCCCAGGTGGAGTGACTGAGCTGTCACGGGGCTCAGAACCAGGCCACCCACTACAGGAGGGCAACAAGACTGCCAGAGACTGGAGAAATGCTGCAGTGATTTGCAGCAAGGGAAGAAGGCTGAAATGACACCTCCATCGGACGATGAGTGGTCCCCACTGCCTCCCCCTCTCCTCTGTCCTCCCATTCACTTCTACCTGCCAGGTCCTGAAGATGGAGCTCAGCCTAGGGGAAGGGAGGGGCTTCCCCCGGGCTCAGCTGCACGCTGGGCTCCTGCTAAGTCTGGGCAAGGCCTTGCTCAGGGCTTCAAATTGTACCCAGCTGCAGAGTTACAAATGCAGGGAAGTGAATTCTTTGGCTCCTAAAATCCAACTTGGCTGAGAATGGATTGACACATCGTTGCTTCCAGATAGACCGCAGGGTCCTAAAGCAGACGACCGTGTCAGATCTGGCCCTTCCTCCAACCACTGGCAGCCTCTAAAATCCCAAGCTCTTCTGGAGGTGTGTCTTGGCTTCCAGGGAGGGCTTCCACGTGCAAAGGTTGAGGCCAGTGCTGCCAAGAGAAATGCCTTAGCAGTCGCTAGGAAGAGGGTTCAGTGGGTCAAAGTGCTGGCTGCGGAATCCTCAGGATCTAGTTCAATCCCCGGATCCTTTGTATTTGGAAGGAGAGAAGCAACACACAAAGCTGTCCTCTGACCTCAACACACTTGCTGTAGCACACACACATCCATACATAGGCATATCACACACACACACACACACACACACACACACACACACACACACACACAGCTACGTACCAGCATAGAGTGATGTAGTCTGTGTCCCAGAAGTGTTTGTTTGCTTCTCTGGCAGCTCATTCAAGGCAGATTTCAAAACACAAATGCAGCCAAGAGGGTGTCAGGTGGCCACAGCATGACCAGTCACACAACTGGATGTGTGGCTCAGAAACCACATCTAGGCCTAGTCTAGGCGTGAGTCCAATGCAAATGCTATACGGGGGTGGGAGGGTGGGGCTGCACTCCCCCCCAATCCTCTCACTCACCCTTTCCCTGTACTGAGGCAGCCAAGTGTTTAGACACAGAGCAGCTACAGACTAGATGCTGACAGCATATTTCCTAGGTCTGACTGCCACACCATCTCTGTGGCAGAACCGGTCACAAGTAAAGGTACTGGGCTGTGCTGAAGATATTCCTTCCTCTCTCAGGCCTGGCACCCTTGGATTCTCTGCCACTACCACGAAGCTCACCTCTGAGGCTCCACCCCTGGGGACCTGCTTAGGAAGCACCAGCCGCAGGTCGTCACCCGGAAGGCAGTCATCGGTGGATCTCATCGCAATTCATTTTAATTACGTGTGGCATAAAAAGACCACCTACAGATGAGACGACGCTGCCGTAAGAGTCCCAAGGTTGCTGTGGGGAATACTTCATAACTGAAGTGTGTTCTCCCCAAGGAGTTATACCACCATTTGATTTAATTTTTAATTTTTACATTTTAATCAAAAATAGATCAAATGGTGGTGGTCTCTCCAGGGAAGTATACTTCAGATAAGAAACCGGCCATGCTCCTCTTAAATATGTAAAGCTGCCATCTCCCTGTGAGTCATGAGGGTGATGACGCCTCCGCCAGCCACCCCCCACTGCAGCTGGGCTTACAGTTTCCGAAGAGTGACACCCTTACACCCCAGGCTGCACCTGCTGCAGTCTCTCACCTGTTTCACAGATCAATGCAGCTGTGCAGAGCAGCCTACCTGGGAAATGCCTGCTACGTGACCCAGGCAGGACGCCTTACCCTACCAGCCAGGGGAATGTCTGAGTCCTCCCCTCAGGTGCTGTGGGATGTCTTTCTGTAGGCTGTGAATATGTGTTACTCCCATTGGCTAATAAATAAAGCTGCATTGGCCTACGGCAGGGCAGGGTGGAGCCAGGTGGGAAAATCCGACAGAGATGGTGAGAGGAGAAAGGAGAGTAAGGGGAGACGCCAAACTGCTGTCAAAGGAGCAACATGTAATGGGACGCAGGTAAAGCCATGGAACACATGGTGATACACAGATTAAGAGTTATGGGTTAAGTTATAAGAGCCAGCTAGTAAGAAGCCTGAGCCATAGGCCATATAATTTGCAATTAATATTAAGCCTCTGAGTGATTATTTTATAAGTGGCTGTGGGACCGTGGGGTTGGGCAGGACTGGAGAAACTTATGCCTACATGTACACACCCGCAGACAGTCACTTTGTAATATTGTATGTTCTAATCACCGCAAGGAAAGGCATGCACATTTTATTCAGGTGCCTGCATAGAACTGATGTCTTCTATCCACCATGTCACCTGGCTGTCACACCACGGCTCTGAGGTTCCCCTAGTTTCCTTTTAATGCTCATGTGTATCCTAGGAGCTGCCACTCTTACTATACATGTGGATTTTAGAGGGGCAAGGTGTGCATTCTGCAGCTTTTCGGGGCTTCCTGCTATCATCATGAAGTGGAGTTGAGACTGGCATGACCCCATATGGCACCATAGTGAGGAGGAAGATAGTCCATGGGGGAAAGACTGTGGAAAGAAAGCACTAGCTTCAGGGTACAAGTGTTAGCATGTGTCTTTTAGTTCATGGTGCTGCTAAGAATGAGGTGGTGCCATTTACAATAGCCACAAATAATATAAAATACCTTGGGATAACACTAACTAAACAAGTGAAGGACCTTTTTGATAAGAACTTTAAATCTCTAAAGAAAGAAATTGAAGAGGATATCAGGAAATGGAAGGACATCCCATGCTCATGGATAGGTAGGATTAACATAGTAAAAATGGCAATCCTACCAAAAGCAATCTACAGATTCAATGCAATCCCCATCAAAATCCCGACACAATTCTTCACAGACTTGGAAAGAAAAATACTCAACTTTATATGGAAAAACAAAAGACCCAGGATAGCTAAAAAAATCCTATATGATAAGGCAACCTCTGGAGGCATCACCATCCCTGACCTCAAGCTCTACTATAGAGCTATAGTAATAAAAACAGCTTGGTACTGGTATAAAAACCGACCTACGGACCAATGGAATCGAATTGAAGACCCTGACATTAATCCATGCACATACGAACACCTGATTTTTGACAAAGAAGCCAAAACTATTCAATGGAAAAAAGAAAGCCTCTTCAACAAATGGTGCTGGCATAACTGGATGTCAATATGTAAAAGATTACAAATAGATCCATATCTGTCACCACGCACAAAACTCAAATCCAAGTGGATCAAAGACCTCAACATAAATCCAGTTACACTAAACTTAATAGAAGAGAAAGTAGGAAGTACTCTTGAACGCATTGGCACAGGAGACCACTTCCTAAATAAAACACCAACAGCACAAACACTGAGCACAACAATTAATAAATGGGACCTCACGAAATTGAGAAGCTTTTGCAAGGCGAAAGACACAGTCAATAAGACAAAAAGACAGCCAACAGAATGGGAAAAGATCTTCACCAACCCCACATCTGACAGAGGACTGATCTCCACAGTATATAAAGAACTCAAGAAACTAGACAACAAAATACTAAACAATCCAATTAAAAAATGGGCTAAAGAGCTAAACAGAGAATTCACAAAACAAGAATTACAAATGGCTGAAAGACATCTAAAGAAATGCTCAACATCCTTAATCATCAGAGAAATGCAAATCAAAACGACTCTGAGATACCACCTTACACCTGTCAGAATGGCTACAATCAAAAACACCAATGACAGGCAATGTTGGAGAGGATGTGGAGCAAAGGGAACACTCCTCCACTGTTGGTGGGAATGCGAGCTTGTACAACCACTGTGGAAATCAGTATGGTGGTTTCTCAGAAAACTAGGAATTGAACTACCTCAAGACCCAGCAATACCACTCTTGGGCATATACCCAAAGGATGCTGATTCATACCACAAAGATACATGCTCAGCTATGTTCATAGCAGCACTATTTGTAATAGCCAGAACCTGGAAACAACCTAGATGCCCGTCAACTGAAGAATGGATTAAAAAAATGTGGTACATATACACAATGGAGTACTACTCAGCAGAAAAAAACAATGAAAGCATGAAATTTGCAGGCAAATGGATGGAGCTAGAAAATATCATCCTGAGTGAGGTAACCCAATCCCAGAAAGACAATCACGGTATGTACTCACTCATAAGTGGATTCTAGATATAAAATAAAGAACAATCAGACTATTTAAAAAAAAAAAAAAGATAGATGGACTAATGGGTAAACTGTGAGACTCACTGTCACACCGCAGCTTCCAGAATGTGTTTCTTCGCATTTTTTTGTTTGTTGGTTTGGTTGGTTTTTGGTTTTTCTTTTAAATTTTGTTTTGTTTTGGGGGGAGGGGGGAATGGTCACATTGGGACAGGGAGATAAGTGGGATTGGAATGTATGATGTGAAATCCACAAAGAATCAATAAAAGTAAAAAAAAAAAAAA
>CABHPP010121970.1:16759-35277 GCA_902168425.1 Peromyscus attwateri | reverse complement strand
AGAGAGAGAGAGAGAGAGAGAGAAAGAAAGAAAGACAGAAAGAAAGAAAGACAGAAAGAGAGAGAGAGAGAGAGAAAAGTGGTCCATGACCTCACTCTCATCTTGGCATCTGAGTGGGGCACTGGAGGGTCTATGGGGGAAGGCTGAGTGCTTGATGGGAAGGCACTGGACCCTGGCATGGGGCTGAGGAATTTAAGTTCTGCCCAGCCCTGAGACAGGCTTTCTGTTAACATGCTCAAGCCAAAGACAACATGTCCCCCCCTCTGTTGTAAGCACCCCAACTCAGTACCAGGAAAATCACGTGGTACTTCCCAGAGAACAGGTGTGCTTCCTTCCTTCCTGCAGGCCAGAGCTAGCAGAGTGGCTCTGTCAAAGCTGCCCAGAGACAAATGGAGTGCTCAGTCTGTCAGTCTGGGTCTTGTTCTAGTTGTCTCTACCTTCAGCGTGCCTCAGCGTCTCCTGACTCCCCCTACTGGCAGGGTAGGCAAACGGCATGGAAGCAGGTGACCTTTCCCCCAGATCCAGCATCCTTGGGCACCCTGACCTCCCTGTTATTATCATGGTCCATGACTTGGTCTCCTGTTGGCAACACACAGCCTCTCTCAATTGCTCTGGCCAGAGCTGCCAGTCAGTAGTGCAAACCCTTAAATCAGACAAAATCTAGACTCGTGAGGATCCATGGAAGCAGAAACTTCACAGAGATCTTGGTCATTTTCAGTCTCCAAGGGCCATTCACTGGCCCCATGGTCCCAGTCCGGTTTTAAAACTCCTGAGGGGAAGAAACAGCTCTGAAGACATCACTTTAACCTACCTCATAAGGAATGTGCAAGGCCACAGCTGGCCTCTGAGACTTCCAGTTCCAAGTGATGGATAGGCCAGGGGTATCACTGAAGGCAAGGCCAGGGTGGATCAAACCCCAGCCTGTGCCTATGGCTTCACTTTACAATGTCAGGTGTCATATGCCTGGACTTAAATAGTGGGTGTCACACATCTGGTCCCAACCCACAGTTGAATAATCCAGTGAAGAGGCCTGGACAGGCAGGCGCTTTGCAGCAGCAAGGGTTGTGTGGCAGCCCCTCTCTGACCCTGGGGGGAAGGAACAGCAACAGTATATACAGCAGGTGGAGATGGCTGATGTAGCCCAGCACACAAGACCTGCTGAAACCAACGTAACTTGCTTACTAAGCCTACCAGCCAGGGTAGTACCAGGAGAGTCCTGCCATCCAGGGTGAGGCCAGCTTGGTGTGCTGCAGGCCAGGGTGCCCCTGGGAAGGCCAGGCCTCCTGCATCTGAGGATCCGTTGTTGAACTCAAGCGCTCCTTCCCTCCCTTGCTTTTCCATACTCAGGATGGAAGCAAGGTCCTTGTGCTTGCCAGGCTCACTACTTACTCCATGGAGAGAACACTTGCCTGGATATCTACCCTCTTCCCGGGCTGCTCCCTGTGTGATGTGATTTGTTATGTAGAGGCGCAAGGCTGCACACGACAACATTAGAACGTCCTCGTCTTCCAAAATGGGAGCTAAGCACCTTAGCCCCCGCCCCAGCCCCTGACAGCTATCATTCTGCACCCTGCCTCTCCGAACTAAGTCTTTTTATATTCTACATACGCCTGAGAGCAGGCTGCATTCACCTATGAGTGGCTTCCTGTATTTAGCATAATGTTGCGCGGGTTTCCCCACACATTGTTGAAATGGCAGGAAGAACTTCAACAAAGAGGACAAATTACAAACGTAGAAAGGCCGGCCTTGTCAAGAAGTGAAATCAAGAAAACTGGATGTGCACATGTAAAAGAGGAAACTGGACCTTTACCACACCTTTAAAAAGAAAGAGAGACGGAGACAGAGAGACGACAGAGAGAGAAAACTGAGATGGACCACAGACATAAATGAGGGGCCCGAACTTCTCCCTACACAAAAATGAAAGCAGTAGGGGGCGGGACTCAGGACACTGCTCTGGGCACTGACACCAGAGACATCAAGCCCCAAAGCACGGGCAACAAGAACAAATCAGACAAGTGAACCGCTCCCACCAGTTACGGAAACGGGGAGTGCAGAGGACACCCCGATGCAGAGATATTGCAAACTGACATGAGGCAGCATTACTGCCCAGAATATGTGAGAAATCCACCGAGCTTAATACCAAAACACAAGAGCCTGACTAAACTTAGGTTCACAGACTTAAACAGGACCAGCAAGATGGTGGAGAGGGTCAAAGTCCTTGCTGAGCAAGCCTCAGGGCTTAAATTCAATCTCTGGAGGCCATGGAAAGTGAAAGGAGAGAAAAGGGCCACAAAACTGTCCTCTGACCTCCACACACATGCCAAGCCATGTACACACACACACACACACACACACACACACACACACACACGCCGTGCCATGTATACACACACACACACACACACAGGCCGTGCCATGTATGTACACATACACACACAAATACATGCCATGTGCATACACACACAGAGACATACACACACAAATACATGCCATGCACACATGCACACATACAAACACATGCTATGCCATGTATGCACACATACACACACACAAATACATATCATGCCATGTATGCACACATACACACACACAAATACATACCATGCCATATATGCACACACACACACACAAACACATGCCACTCCATGTATGTACACACACAGCTTAAAAGGATTAAATAGCTATTTCCCCAGATGTCTTTAAATGCCATGGGTCACCATTGGTCATCATTAACTTTGGGGGATTAGAAAAGACATTCCTAATCCTTGAGATTACATTCTTTCTGCTAATTCAAATTACTTATGAAAGGATTTGTCAAGATTATTGGGAAATTCAAGAAATTAACAGCATTATTAACTTGAGTTTTTGAAAATGATCATGTTAGAGTTGGGGAGATGGCTCAGTATGCCAAGGGCTTGTTGAGCAAGCATGAGGACCTGGGTTCCTATCTCCAGCCTCCATGTAAAAGCTGGGTATGACAGCGCATGTCTGTAACCTAAGTGTGTGGGGAGGAAAGAGGGGCAGATCCCACGGGCTCTCTGGCCAGCCAGTCTAGCTAATACAGCAGCATCAGTGGCCTCCTGAGGAGGAGACCTGAGCTTGACCCCCAGTCACAAGCAGGCGCACACATACACACATAAAAGAAGCGGAAACAACCGTGTTTTTGAAGGTGAAACAGCTTGAATGGTGTTAACACGCCCTTCTCTGTTAAGGATGTAACATGCCTGAACTTTCTGGAGTGAGTGTTTTTCAGACTGCTGGTTTCGAAACTGCCATCAATTTACTTCTTAAAGGTTTGTATATTTTGATACTTTTACCCTAATACAAAACCCAACAGTGACAGATTGAAGGGACAAAAAAGAACTTAGCTAATGTCACACACATAAGTGCCCAGAGTTTCCTTGGGTGGAAGGAAATGTCTTTTTCCTCTTCTTGACAGGGAAACAATGAGGAAGCACTGGGAAGGGATAATCCCATTTCAAGCTCCTCCTGGGGTGCCTGGAAACCCAGTTTAATGCAATCTGCGCAGGTTGGTTCTGCTTGTGGGCTAATGGGCTGCACTTAGTACCTGCCGCGCAGACAAGTGGCCTGGCAGGGACAGCAAGCTGGTGGTGAGGACAGCTGACCTGGCCACCTCCAGCAGGCTGCATGCCCCACCTCCAGGGATTTCCAGAGCTCAAGAAGGATTTGCCCACCTCTCTGCTCACCCACATCTGTCCACAGGCAGCAGGACACACCCAGGGCTACCCAGGATAGGGTTGGCCAAGGGAGGCCTGCTGTAACAGAACTTTCTGTTGACTTTTAAGATGACTTTGGCCTCTTTTCCCTCAGATGCTAGCGACAGCTGGCATTCAGTTGTACGTGTGTTGTTCGAATTTCTAAGGTCTTATAATTAAAAATCTGGAACCAGATATTGGGGTAAATGCTGAAAGATAGAGAGACAAAGGAACAAGCCACAAACACCTTTCACCTCATCAACTCCACAAATCCTCTGACTGAAATCCTCTGAGTCCTCACCTGAAAGGGACTTCTCAGCCGAAAGACTTTAGCCAAAAGAGCTTCAGCTGAAAAAGCCTCTAACTGAAAGGGATGCTTCTGCCGAAAAGCCTTTAGTTTCTGTCTCCTCACCTTCCTCTGTCCAGCCATTACTTCCTGGGATTAAAGGCGTGTGCCACCACTGCTTGGCTCTGTTTTCTCTCCTAGACTGAATCAATCTCATGTAGTCCAGGGTGCCTTTGAACTCACAGAGATCCAGACGGATCTCTGACTCCTGAGTGCTAGGATTAAAGGTGTGTGCCACCACTGCCTGGCCTCTATGTTTAATCTAGTGGCTTGTTCTGTTCTCTGATCTTCGGGCAAATTTTATTAGGGTACACAATACATCACCACAGATGTGCTCCAGGGTCTTCTCGGTCCTCAGCTGAGCTTGCCATAGGAGCGGCTTGAGATTCCCTAGGCTCTTCTGCGCTGCTCCCTCGCCACACGTGTCTGTCGTAGTCATAACCTGCCATCAAAATGAAACTCACAAAGGCTAGTCTAAAAAAAGTCACAGTAACTCCAAGAAAATGGCTCCTCCCCCACAGGAGGTGGACGAGAGTGGAGATGATGAAGATGACAGCAGTGGAGAGGAGCTTGTCATCCCTCAGAAAAAAAGGCAAGATGGCTACCACAACTCCAGCAAAAAAGGTAGTGGTTTCACAAACAAAAAAGATTAAAGTTGCCACACAAGCCAAAGCGTTGGTAGCGACCCCTGTTAAAAAGGGGGAGCTGCCACCGCAGCCAAGGGGGCTAAGAACAGTAAGGATGCCCAAAAGGAAGACAGTGATGGGGATAAGGAAGACGGAGATGATGGTCATGAGGATGACGACGAGGATGAAGAGGATTCATTGCCACATGTGAAAGCAGAGAAACCAGAGAAAAGGAGCAGTTGGTGTTCCTGCCTCAGAGGATGGAGGATGAGGATGATAAAGAGAACAGTGAGGAGAAAGATGGTTCTAAAGAGGATGCTATGGAGATCACACTGGCCAAAGGGAAGAAAGCTCCTGTAAAAGTTGTTCCTGTGAAAGCCATGAGTGTGACCAGGAGGAAGATAAAGATGATGATGAAGAGGAGGAGGAAGATGATGAAGAGCCTGTTAAGACAGCACCTGGAAAACAAAAGAAGGAAATGACCAAACAGAAGTTCCTGGAGTCAAGAAACAGAAAGCGGAAGTCTCAGAATCGTACCTTCAACCTGTTCGCTGGAACCTTAATCCCAGCAAATCTGCTGCTGAATGAAAAGTTGCCACCAGTGGACTTTTTGCTAAAATTGATCTTGCCGTTAGAGATGTCAGAACTGGTACAAATAGGAAATTTGGTTATGTGGATTTTAAGTCTGCTGAAGACCAAGAAAAGTCCTTAGAACTCACTGGTTTAAAAAAAAAAAAGTTTGGCAATAAAATAAACTAGAAAAACAAAAAGAGAGAGACCCTAAGAAAGCTCAAACTGCAAGAACACTTTTAGCCAAAAACCAGTCTTTCAACATCACTGAGGACGAAGTGTTTGAAGATGCCACGGAGATCAGATCATTGGTCATCAAGGATCATCATGATCATCAAGGGATCGATCGCTCATGAGTTTAACGCAGAAGCTGATGCAGAGAAAAATCTGAAGAAAAGCAGGGGGCAGGGCCTGATGGGTGATCTTTTCACTCTGCTATACTGGAGAAAGGACAAAGGCAAGAGAGAGCCAGAAAGAAAAGGAAGCAAAAACTTTGGTTTTAACTTCCCTTCAGTGCAACAGAAGAACCTCTTCAGGAAGTATTTGAGAAAGCAACTTTTATCAAAGTGCCCCAGAATCCAAATGGCATATCTAAAGGGCATGCATTTATAGAATCTGCTTCATTTGAAGATGCTAAAGCTTTAAACTCTTGTAAGAATATGGAAATTGTGGGCAGAACAATCAGGCTAGAATTACGAGGACCCCGAGGGATCACCTAATACGAGAAGTCAGCCATCCAAAACTCTGTCAAAGGTCTGTCAGAAGAAACCACTGAAGAGATCCTAAAAGAATCATTTAAGGGCTCTATTCGTGCAAGAATAGTCAACTGATCAGGAGCCTGGGTCTTCTAAAGGGTTTGGTTTTATAGACTTCAATAGTGAGGAAGACGCCAAAGTTGCCATGGAGGCCACAGAAGATGGTGAAAGTGATGGACACAAAGTTACCGTGGACTGGGTCAAGCCTACAAGGTGAAGGTGGCCTTGGTGAGGGCAGAGGAGGAAGAGGCAGATTTGGTGGCAGAGGCCAGGGAGGTTTTGGAGGTAGAGGAGGTTTCCAAGGTGCCAGAGCAGGAGAACAGAGAACAAAGTTTGAGAACTTTCTTCCATTCCCACCTTTCCCTCTTCCTTTGAAAGAAAGGACTCTGGGGTGTTTACTCTGTCTCCTGTCCAATGACAGAGCTTTCTGAGGACATTTAAGACAGTAAGTACACAGCCATGTCATCTAACTTGGAATCTATATAGGTAACATCTCGAGAGAAACACCCTGTTGGTTTTGAATGAATATTCATATTCATATAAACAAACTTTTTATGTTTTTTTTTTGAGACGATTTTTCTGTGTAGCCCTGGCTAGCCTAGGTGTCCTACTTGTTCTATATGTAGCCCAGACTGGCCTCAAACTCACAAAGATCCACCTGCCTCTGCTTCCCAAGTATTGGGATTAAAAGTGTGCACCACCATCCCCCGCCCCAGTCATAAACCTTTTTTTTTTTTTTTGGTTTTTCGAGACAAGGTTTCTCTATCTTGTTTTGGTACCTGTCCTGGATCTCGCTCTGTAGACCAGACTGGCCTCGAACTCACAAAGATCCACCTGGCTCTGCCTCCCGAGTGTTTTTAAGGATAAGCAATAGAGCTAACCCTTATCTGTACATTTTGAATGTATATTGTTTCATCCCATGTATAAAAATCATCTTTTTCCTATACACACATATACACATACACACATCACATCACACTACACATACTCCCCCCACACACAATAAAAATACACTAAATGTAATTTTTAAAAGTTTAAGGTGGTTCTTTAAGGCTACTCATGACATTTTCAGTAGGCAAAAGACAGAGCCAGAGTCTGCTGAATTCTATCATGGAGTGGATGATGGCCAGAGGGACTGCTGGGTTCACAGAACTGTGTGCCTCTGCAAGCACCTGAATGCCTAGCACAAAATCGCAGACATCCCTTTCCATGAGTCTGGGCAGAGTTTACAGGGGAAAGGAAAGTGAGAAC
The DNA here is from genome assembly GCA_902168425.1 of Peromyscus attwateri. Classification (NCBI taxonomy): domain Eukaryota; kingdom Metazoa; phylum Chordata; class Mammalia; order Rodentia; family Cricetidae; genus Peromyscus; species Peromyscus attwateri. Next base: position 28,013 of record CABHPP010121970.1, on the reverse strand, counting down.
TTGGAGGTTTGTATTTATTCACAAAACTTAATGTCATTTTTGAGGAAAACAAAACTAAAGCTCAAAAACAAAACAAACAACAATACCCTGACATTTTAAGGCCACACACCAGAAGCTGTCTCTCACAGTCTTGGCTGTTCGGGCGTGGGCTATCGTCTCTAAGCCCATCTATAAGCAGTGCTGGCATCTTCCCAGGGTTTGTAAAGGCCATGTCCTGCCATGTTGGAGCATCTCTCTCACAAGCAGTACCACACTGGTTGCAGCAGGTTGGTTTCCCCTGTTCCAGTTCTGCAGTGTGGGCTTCGCCATGACCACACACCAGAGTTAGCATGGACTGGGCTCTTCCATGTGTTCCTGGCAGGGAACACAAGCCCTGTAAAGAACATGACGGACACATGGGAGAAGGGCTGGAGCCCACCATCAGCTTCCAGTTAAAGAATGTGAAATCAGCTCTCACTCAGTCATTTCTTTAGGACCTCAGTGAACAGGACAGCTCACAAAGCTGTCTCCAGAATTATGCAACACACTGAAACCCAACAGCTGTCCACAATTTCCATTTTAATATCAATGGGGTTCTGTCCCTCATAATTACAGTTGGAGAATTACACGGTTTGATTGGACATTAACATTTAGTAAAATTCACTTCAAGATTATAGAGCATTCTAAATATAAAAATAAGTCTTTTAATTAAAAAGAGTATGTGAATAATCCCAGTTATGTCCAGAAACAACCCCCAAAGTCCAAAGGCAGGGAGATCTCCAGCTGTGCCTTATGATTACATAAGCTACAAGGCTGCAAAACCTCTAGGCAGTTTGATACAGAATTTGTTGACTTCTAGTAATTTCTTCTCCAGCAGAACATGAGAAAAGAGGCCGCAGTGAGCCAGCACACTCAGGATATGCCTGGCCTTCTGGAGGAAGTTGGATTACCTGAGAGGCTAACAACCCCTGCACGGAGCCCTGGCTGTCATTTGAACGGTTGGGCACCTAGGAGTGCTGTAAGGGATTGGCACTGGCCATCATACGAGGATTCAAACCCAACTGGAATCTTCCTTCTTCCCATCGCATCTTCTAATGACTCCCAGTATGGTTGAAATGGCCCTGCAATGGTGAAAGAACATATTATGAGTATTAATTTACCCTAGGTTCCTTAACAGGCTTCAGCTACATATTCACCAACACAGAGGACACTATTTGTAGTAACTGGGTTAAGATGGGTGTGATGGAGCATGCCTGTTATCCCAGCACATGTAAAGCTACGACAGAAGCACTGCCAGCCTAGGCTACAAAGTAAGTTCTAGACCAGTCAGCCTGGGCTTCAGAGTTAGACCCTGAGTCAAAAATAAGATAATAATAATTAGTATATTAATAGGAGAGGGGGAGAGGTAGAGAGAGACACACATACACACATACACACTAGGCTAGCTCCTGTGTACCACCTCTCAAATACCTGCATTACAGGAGTGGGACACCAGGCCTGGCTTGCACTGATAAATAATGACTTCTAAGGCGTAACTTACAGATGTAATAACATGAATTACACCGTAACTAAGGTACTTAAAGTATTCCTAATGCTGCCCAGTGCACAGAACGTTCTTAACAAATGTTACATCCTTTATTACTTGGAGAAGAATGAAATATCATTCAGATAGCAATAAAATAAAAATTTAAAATTCACCGTCAAAATACCAAATCAGGATTCAAAACAACTGCAGTGTGGCTTGATCCTCATGTGGACATCTGGAAGTAGCCAGGGTCATAATGGTCCCCACCAGAGCCCCTCACCCAATCCTCCTGGAGCAGGCCTCTCTTCATATCCCAACGAAAGTAGATGGGAGAATGAGATGGCTGAGGATGACAGTGGCCAGGTGCCACACTGCTGTGCAGCAAAGGGTCCCATCAACATCCAAGAGACTCTGTCACACTTGGCCATGTGCACTGGCACACAGCAGTGTGCTTTCTGGCCACAGGCTAAGGAAGGGTGGGCATCGCCGCCTACAAGGCCCACACCAAGACACTGACGATTCCCTGAGGGGACTGAGGTCCAGGAAGGTTTGGGTGGTCAGGAAATGAGGGGATGACAGTCCAGTCAAGGGTTTCATCCATTCTGCCAACGGGAAAGACTCAGACATTGCCTGGAGAAGACTGGCAGCTGGCCATGTACCCATGGTATACCAGTGGCTCATGGCTCACCTGGGCCATGAGAACAAAGGACTGTGGAAGCCAGGACAGGCACATGTGTCTACACATCCTAGAAGGCATCCTAGGCAATAAAAACAATGTTGAAGTCAGAATGTTCTAGAACCAGGAACAACAGGAACCTGGTGTACACGTGACACACAGGCAAGACTGGATTATCTGTCTAGAAGGTCAAGCTCATGAGGTCATGAGGATACTATATATCATGATGGAGAAAGGAAGAGAGTTACTCAAGAACGTATAAAGGCATGGGTGAGGACATGTAAAAACATATGAGAACATGATATAAAGAATATATACAAACATATAACATACAAAAACCATAGAAGATCATCATTTAAAAACACAAAACATACAAGATCATAGAACACCTAAGATCATCATAAGAACATACAAGATCACAGAAGATTAATAAACAAATACAAAAAACACACAAGATCGTTGAATATAACATACATCATCATAGAAGATAATCATTTAAGCACATACAAGAACATACAAGATCATAGAAAAACATCTAAAGAACATCATCGAATATACAAGATCATAAAAAATAAGAACAGCACAGATTATACAAGATCATAGAACAATATCATATATGATCATAAAAGAACATCATATAAGAACACACAAGATCACAAAAGCACATACAAGAACATACAAGATCATAGATGAATATATAAAAATACACAAATATGAAATCATAGAACATCAAAGAATGTCATATAAAAACACAAAGATCATAGAAGAACATCTAAGATCACACAAACACATACAAGACCATAAAAAAATCCTGTAAAAACATCCAGGATCACAGATCATCCTATGAGAACACACGAGATCATAGAACACACAGGCCATGTTCCCACAGTCCTGAAAGAATGATGAGCAGGACAGGTACCCCTTTAGAAACAAGGTCCTTCCTGTGGTGCTCAAGGTCTTCCATGGCCCGGGACAGCAGTTCTCCAGAGAGAATGCAGCACGCCCCCACATTCTCCACAGGACTGTTCTCTCCTGAGGCTATTGTGTGCTATGGGACCAGGCCAGGGGAGTCTGGGAAGTCCCTGGAGTGGTGGGGCCTCCCCACTTTGTGAATCTTTATTAAAACCGCTTTCACTGACCTCCCTACCCTTTATGAATCCCCCTTATAAAACTCCACCTGTCACAGATCTCCATTACAACTCCCCCACCTTCTTGGATATTCCTTATGACCCTAACTCTTCATTGCCAGTGCCATGTCCAGGCACAGCTTCAGGGACTTGGACCTGACTGGGGCAGAGAGAGTAGAGAGTGACGGATGGGTGGGCAGAAAGCTAGGGTTGGGTGATCTGGGCTCTCTGGTAGAGAAACCACAGCACACCAAAAGTGCAGCCTGTTTATTACATAGAGTTGCACAGAGAGGTGGGGTTATTGCATACAGCTGGACAAAGATGTAGGATTATTACACAAAGAGAAACAAGGGCTTGTGGTATACAGCTGGATCAAGGAGGCAGGTCTAGCTAACCTTAGTAGGCGCTGTCTCTGTAGGGGAGCAGTCTTCAGGCCCTAAATATCTGGGGGAGAAAGCAATGGTGGACATTTTCTGCACACACTATCAATATCCACACATGGACCGAAAGGGAAGGTTTTGCCATCTTTCCTCTGAGCCTCACTCCCAGGGAGACTACCATTTTCTCCATGGGTCTAAGGCTCTAGGATCCTTGACATTCCTGTGCCCACCTCAGTAATACACATTCGTGCAGGACTTCACTCAATTATAACTCTCTGAGGACTGGTGAGAGGACTTCCTCTGCCCCCCACATTTCATGGATCTTGCTTATAATCACTCACCCTTCCTGGATCTGCCTTATAACCCACATCCTTCATGATCTACATTATAATCCCCAACCCCTCCCAGATCCTCTTCTGTTTATTCTGTAGCTCCTGCAGCCTCAGGATGCCTCACTTGGTCTCAACTGACAAGGAGCAGCAGCATTCCCATGGACAAGCTGACTACAGAGAAGTCAGCTGCTCAGTGACAGTCCAGCATTCGGTCATTGGCGGAATGAGAGGGAATCTGCTGGTAACAGTCCTCACCCATTGTTTCTGGATGTGCAAGACAGGACAGTGCAGAGCAGGGAAGGCAGTGGCTTGACAGCTGTGGGGACAGACACCTGTGTGTCAGAGAACCACACTGCTCCCACACTCATTCCAATCCTTGAGAGCAGGTGATATGGGGCTGAGAGGAGATGGTCTGGAGTACCGATAAGTAACACAAGCTGAGCTGTGACAATGATAACGGGAAATTGTCAGCAACTGTTCATGTCTATAATCTTAGCACTCAGCGGCTGAGGCAGGAGGATTACAACCAATCTAGGTCAGTCCAGGCTACAAGATAAGGTCAAGGCCAGCCTATGATGAGACTATGTCAAGCAGACAAACCAAAGAAAGAACTCATGTCAGCAATTACTGAGCTAGAAACCAGTGTAAGGATGAACTGGAACGGCTCAGATGGAAGGATTGAACATACAGAGATGGAGAACATACTGAGACAAGGTCCATGCATTCACGAGGAAGAGTTCAGTGATTAAAACATGACAGCGGACTGGGAGATGGTTTGACAGATAAAGAACTAGCATGCTTGCACGAGGCCTTCAGTTCCAGTCCCCAGAATCCACAGAAAAGACAGCAGTCATGGTAGCCCGCTGGTAATCCTAGTACTTGGGAGGCAAAAAGAGGGGCTCCCTGGCACAAGCTGGCAGGCTAGACTAGCCAGAATTAGTGAGCTCCAGTCTCATGGGGGACCTTGCCTCAATAAATAAGGGGCAAATGATCAAGGAAAACACTGTCAAGTCTGAGCTTCCACACATACACACACATATGTCCAAACACATGTGTGTCCATACTCATGCGAGTACACAACACACATATAAATATATACCTATGTAAATAAACAAATACAAGGCAGTTGAAGAGCAGGGCGCTCCGGTCCCACAGAGACAGCTCTGTCTAGGATTCAGAGCAGGAAGTATCAGTTGGATCAGCAAACTATAGTCAGGAACATAGAAGGGGCTCAGGCCACCAAACAGGCTGAGAGGCACACAGGGAACTGCTGTTAGGGATTCCACAAGGACCGTACTGACATAGCCTCTGCCTCCCTGAGAGGCAGGGAGCCATCGGAATCAGGCTGGGAGTGGTGAGCTGGCGGGGGAGCACTCCCGTGCATGCGGGCAAGCGGCTATGAATGAGCCCGAGTGTAATGAAGTCCTCTGAAGTTTGCAGCCGCTACCCACCAGTGATTTGCTGCTAAGTAGTGCTCCCTGGGACCCCGCATCTCTAAAAATACTATTTGCTTTTTATTTAACACTGAACCTTTTGATGTTTTAGAATATAAAAATAGTAAGTGTCTTATTATTTTAAAAGCTTAGGAGAGAAACTAGCCATATTATTAGAAAAAGAAGATATATGCAGCATAGTCTGTTCAAATATCAAGAGGTGTGACTTTTCAAATTCACATTTCAATCTTTATTTACATAAGACTTTTAGAAATAGTAGGTGTAAATATTAAACCGCCCAAGCCTGGGTAAAATTTTATTGAGAATAACTACAAATAAAAGGAAACTGATTTTTTAAAGTCAGTTTCTGAAATTTAGATGAAAAGAATATTGAGCATTAACGAAAAAAAAATGATATTTACATATCAATGTAGGTTTTCTGCTCATAGATTCATTTCCTACGAAACTAAAGGAGGCAAGCTTGGGGAATTACAAAGAAAGGGAAAACCCTAAGCAAACAGGTACTGTTGTTCAAACAGAATATTAGCCAAAATGATCCAATCAGGCGCTTGAGCTAATTCTTTCTTTCTCCCTTTAAGCCATTCATGCCAGAACACAACCTCTCAGAGTGTTAGGAACTCACACTACTTCCAAATGTGCCTCCCACAGATAGGAGGTGAAAACTATATCCTAAGGATATGGGGTTGGGGCAAGAAAAAGAGCCAGCCAGTCACAACCAGAGATGTTATTTGACCACAATGGGCCACAATTCTCAAGCAAGGTATGACTTATCTGCATCCTAGGATATATTTGGCAGCCACGGGAATCAACCTAAATATACTAAACTCAAATGACTGCATCTTGAATTTGACCACTGTTCAGAAATACACCACACATCCAACATGATGCTCTGCAGACAGAGAACAGAAAGCAGCAACGCACACTTTCCTGGAGGAAGCAAGACACTGGAGTTTGCTTTTGTGTCAATCTAATGACCTCAGCTACTCAGGTTTGTGTGGACAGCAGCTACCAGGGCGTCAGGGCTGTCTAGGACAGAGTCGGTGCCTGGCATTGTAGAACCCCACAGCCAGTCCTGTGTCAGCTGAAGCTGCTGGTAAGTTACGGACTCAATCTTTTGCTCATCAGGAACAGCAATTCACTTCTCTGAAGATCTTTAGGGGGCAATCTCCAACACTCAGACTCAGACACATGCTCACTCTCCTGGTTTCTATGTGGAATTTAAATACAGTTCTATTTTATTACAATATTGAGATTTCAAATTTAAAATAAAAAACCCAAGAATTATAGAGGTTATCAAAAGCATATTAACTTGTTCTTAGGGTAAGTTCAAAATTAATAACAAAGGCATTATTATGCTAATATATACTTTATGATATTCTGCCCTACAGCGGAGGCTGAAAATTGACTGGCGGTCTTTGACCTCCCTTTATTTTGAACTGATGGTGTGAACGCTATGTTTCCTGCAGAAATCTAAAATTACGGAAAGTTTATGGAAACACACTAGGAGAGTTTAAACAGGTGAGGAAAACCCAGTGCTGACGCCTGCTGAGGTAATTTAAGTAAGGTCATGTCTCTTCCCCAAGATGACCTTCAAGTTCTGTGTTTCAGACAAACAGAGGATCAACTCCTGCTCCTCCAGGTTGTCTTCTAGTCACCAGCACCTTCACACATGTACACATGCACAAATATTGCTGCCTAGTCAGAATTTTAACTTTATTTTTAATTTATTGTTCTAAATGTGAAGCTGGAACAACATTTTTTTAACCTCAACAGAATGCTAAAAAAAAACCAAAAAAAACAAGCTCAAATCAACATTTATTTACGTACTTCATTTCTTATGTGTGTGTAACTGCAGATTTTATTAACTGTTTTACAGATCTGATGGTAAAGAACTCTACCATTTATGTCTCAGACCACACTTACAGATTCCCCTGCAATACATCTCAGGCAAGGCTGGGTTGAACTCCTTCCGCTGTTCTGCAGAATCTACGAGATGAACCACAGACATATGTGCGTCAGCACAGGGGTAGTCACGGTTGTATTAAATGAATTCTGTGGGCTCGCAGTGGGTTTGGTGGCAAGAGGAAGCACATACCACTGAGCTCGGCCTCTCCTGGCTACACTCCGGTCGCAGTGCAGGCGGGCCTCGTGGTCGTGGCTCCTGGTCCTCTGTGCTCCAGGGCAGCAGGGCACAGGTGCTTACCATGTGGCTGCTGTACTCATGCCCACCAGCTTCTGACCTCCTGCATGCCCGTTTCTGGAACACAAAATTTCACTTCCAATGACCTCAGACAACACACAACACTCTCAATTTCTTTTCAGAAAACTTCAGTTCCTAACATAGACCCCCGTGGGCTGGAAAGCCTTCTAGAACGTGTGGAGATGACTTTTAGGACTAACAGCCATCCCTTACCTTAACCTTGTTAGTTCAAGCGCTGTCTGTAGTTACTCGGCTTGATAGATTTAAAATAGTCATTTTAAACAATTTTGGCTGAAATTCCTGTAATAAACTATTGTGACTGGTTTATTGAAAATGTACCAAACCTATAAATTTTGTTCAAGGAACTACTTATATGCTTCAACACATCTTCCTTAGCATCGAGTTGCATTCTTTCTTAACACAGTACGCATGGCTCACTTGTGAATAATTCTCTTACTGGCATGGAAGAACAAATTACTTTTATTGATCTCAGAGTCTGCACACACAGCCCATAACCAGGTAATTCGGGAGAAAGTTAACATTTGGTTTCTACATCCACATTAACTAAAGAAGGTTAATTACAAAAATAGTCCTTCAACACTTCAGAAGAAAGTATCATGTCCTAATGCCTCAAGATACATTCCTAGAGCCATCCTGTTCTGGGCAAGAGAGTCAGGAGGACCTCTGTAAACACCCACCAATCCACTCTCAGCCCAGGGCCAGCATGTCCCTCTGGTTCTGGACACCTCCCAAGTCAGAAAACATTTGCTGGTATGGTTCCAATATCTACACTCAGTTGTAAATCACTTGTCTTTGCCAAGTCTGAGTTTCCCCAACTGTGTTTATTATCTATGGTATCATTTATTTAATAATTCCTAGTTGGCTCTTAAAATGTATTCATTGAAAGTTTCAAATATATAGTGAGTTTTAATCATTATCATCTGTGTTAGTTATTTTTCTGTTGCTGTGATAAAATACCACGACCAGGCAACTCACATAAGAGTTTATTTGGGGCTTACAGTTCCAGGGAAGCCAAAGGGGTGGTGGTGGGAGCAGGAAGCTGAGAGTACTCATTTTTTTTTTTTCAAGATAGGGTCTAGTCTCAAGCTCACAGAGAGCCACCTGCCTCTCCCTCCCAAGTGCTAGGATTAAAGGCATGCGCCACCACACCCACATTGTTTACCACAAGCATAAACCTTGAAATGGCGTGAGTCTTTACATTCTCAAAGCCTGACCCCTGTGACACACCTCCTCCAACAAGGCCACACTCTCCAATCCTTCCCAAAGAGCTCTACAGCTGGGGACCAGGTATTCAAACTTATGAGCCTATGGGGAACATTTCTCATTCAAACTATCACATTCCTCCTCTTCTTGGCCCCCATAGGTTCATGGTCATATTATAATGCAAAATGCGTTTAGTGCAACTTCAAAAGTCCCTACAGTCTTTCAGTCTCAACACTGTTTAAAAGTCCAATGTCACTTCTGAGACAAAAGACAAGCCTGTAAAATTAAAAACCCAGTTACACACATCCAGCATACAATGGCACAGAATATACATTAACATTCCAAAAGGGAGGGATATGAACCTAGTGAGGAACTCCTGAACAAGAGCAAGATGGAAACCCAGCAAGGCAAACTCCAAATGCTGTAGTTTGACGCCTGATGTTACAGGGCTTTGATAGCTCAGCCCCTCCAGCTTTGAGTCTGTAGCACCATCTCTCACCCTCCCAGCACTTCTTCCACTGAATCCATCTTCTTTCCAAGAAGTCTCCCTCTAGTTTTCAGGTCTTTGAGGGTATGTGTGTGTGCGCACATTTCAATTTGATTTAGTTAGGACTGTTTGCATGAGCACGGGTAGGAAGTTACTTACTGGTACAGACTACTTTTCAGTGGGTGCCCCACTGACAAAAATGACACCGCTCCCCCAACTCCTGCAGCCACCACTAACTGCCAATGGTCCTACCACAGAGTTGGGGGTTTTTGAAACATAATGGGTTTATTCAACGAGGAGGCATTTCACCTTGATACATGGGACTGAGTCCTAGATTTCCCATAGTCCTTCCCAGAAGCTACCCTAATCTAAATAATCCCTCACAGGTGTGCCTGAAGGTTTGCCTGATTCCACATCCTGTCAAACTGACAATCAACACTAACCATCATAAATACCAAGGCAAAAAGTAAAATGACCTCTCCCAACACATTAAGGGACTCACACTATGACCGGGAAGAACTTCTAGAAAGGAAAGCCAGGCTCAACAGCAGGAACTCCATGAACACCATTCACAGGTCAGTTCTCATGAGGAAAACAATGACACAATTATCTCCAGAGATATTAAAAATCATTTGAAATGTAAACACCATTTATGACAAATCAAAAACAAACAAACTACACTAAACTAAAATAGGAAGCAAATGCTTTGGGTTTTTCTTTGTACTTTAATTGATTTTTTTATTTATGTGCCTGTGTGGGTTTTTGTGCACCACATGTTTGAGGGGATCCCCTGAAGGCAGCAACACAGGTAGCTGGGAGTGCTGAGAGGTGGGATTATAGGCATACACCACCATACCTGGCTCACAGAATTTAACATTCTTTTTTGGAGTGGGGGGGGGGAGCGGGGAGGTTGTTTGCTTTTTTAAATAAAGTCTTATGTGGCTTATTATTAAGAAAATATTTGGAGCATGTGCTATGAAGGCTCATGACTCATATGTGAAACTCATAAAGGCTGAGGAACAAGTTACATGTATGCAGTGGTACATACGTGTAATCCCAGTTACTGGGAGGTAGAGGCAGGAGGATCAGGAGTCAAGGTCAACCACATTACATGAGGCCTGTCTCAGAAAAAACAAGAGAAAAACCTTAGTGGCCCCACCTCCATGAACAAAAGAGAGGATTTACAAGCAAGCTGCTGAGAAGCCACACACATCAGTCGTGACAGAGTGCTCAGTTAAATACACTCACTTCAATGATTTCTTTGTCGAGTTGGTTAGATGAAAGCATGCCCAGGGCATTAGTGGGCATGTCTTTGGAGGTGTCTGTGATGGTATTCCCAGAGAGGATTAGCTGGGGGGGGGGGGGGGGGGGAAGCTGGGCCCTGAAGGTGGGTGGCACCATTCTAAAGGCTGGGGTCCTGGACTGATGAAGAAAAAGAAAAAAAGAAAAAGTGGGCTGAGCACCAGGATTCATCCCTCTGTTTCCTATGAACACAGCAATAAGAACAGTTACTAATACGTTCGTATTTAGGAAAATGCAAATGAAGCTAATATCAAGATATTATCTGTCATCCACCAGCTTTTCAAACGTGACACAGCCCTGTAGAAGGCAAGCATCTCCTGTGATGCTGGAAGGGGGAGATAAGAGAGTATGGTGAAATCACGAGAACCCAGCAATTCTACCTCTAGCCATTCATCCAAAGACACATCCCCGGCACTGGACTACTGCTGCCTACTCCTCATTTCTCACGGGTATGACACGGAGGTAACATAAAAATGAGTATGCATGCATGTATACAGTATGACATGGAGGTAAGCAGTCAAACAGATGAGTGTGCATGGATGTATACAGTATGACATGGAGGTAAGGA
>CABHPP010121970.1:0-13408 GCA_902168425.1 Peromyscus attwateri | reverse complement strand
GATGCCGGGGCACTGATGCCGGGGCACTATGCTGGGGCACTGATGCTAGGACTGCTAGAGCTGAGCGCTTCATTCTCTCTGCTCCCTTCCAGAGAGACCTGTCAGCTTTCATGAAGGCAGATGAAGATTTACCACCAAACTAAAAAGACACTTCACTACATAAACAAAATTAAAATCCCAACCAGACACAAAGACCCCATTACTTAACAGTAATTGAAGCAGATCAAGAGAGCAGCGGCCTCATCGGAGCACAGCTGAATCAGGGGCGGAGCTGAGCAGACACCTCTGCCGACGAGGCATGAATTAAAATACAAGTCATGATCCTGCTGCCTCAGTGACGGGACAAAGTTGGGACAGGCCTCAGAATGTCCAGCTGCCCTCCCTGAGAAGGAAGGGGGTCACTTCTTTGTTGATGTGGATACTTCCTTTATTGGAAGTGATGGGCCCAAATGACCCTAATGAATGAAGAGTCCAGAGGGAGGAGGGGGTTAAGACTTAGCAATTTGCCAGAAATGAGATTCAAAGCATGGTTTCTGTGCTGACAAGATGAGCCCTTCCAGAAACCAGATGGGACATGACCCTGGGACTCCTGGAAATGCAACAGGGACTGAGGACCCAGGGGACCACACAGCGGCTCCTTGGTGGGTATGGCTCCGGACCACGAAACATCTTCCCAAGTCCACCTTCCTACTCGAAACTCTACAAGAGTGGAGTGGATAAAAACTGAGCACTGCCCTGTGACGTCTCCAACAGGAAAGTACTGCAGAGTCTCCGCAGTAAGCAGAAGAAGGAGACAGCACACTCTAGAATATCCCAACACCCGGGGGAAGCACTTATACTACATGTGTTAATGTGATTCAGCACGAGTGATATATACATAGCACAACTCAGAAAACCAAGCCAGGCATGGTGGTGCACGTCTTCAATCCTGGCACCTCAGAGGCACAGGCAGGTGGACTTCTGTGAGTTCAAGGCCGGCTTGGTCTACATAATAAAGCACTGTCTCAAAAAAAAAATTAATTAAAATTAAAAAATTAGAAAACCAGAGTCATTAGAGATCAGTAATGTACCGATGCCAAGTCCACAAGAAAACGTATTTTATATAAAAATGAACATAAAAGAAATAACTTAATCTCCCAGGCATGGGGGTGTACACATATATCCCAGCACTAGGGAAGAGAAGGCAGGAAGATCACAAGTCTGAGACTAGCCTAGGCTACACAGTGACATGTCATCAAAATAATAATGAGAATAATACACAGTAGCAACAATGATCTAACCCTTCCTTTTGAAGGTATTTTGAGAAGCTTTATTATCAGTCTTATCCCGGCACTGATAAACACTCCGCATGTACACCACTCTTCACATCCAGCTACAGGAAGTGTAGCAGATAGTTTCTTGAGCTTTCCTCCACTCTATCTGCCATAATAAAGAAGCTTCCTTGTGCTGCAGTTGGACGGCCATCAGTCTGTACAGGGAGCGGGGACTTCCAGGAATCGAGATTAATAAGGCCCCACAGATTGCCATTTAGAGTCAAAGCATGGTTTCCATCAAGCAAAGACTCCTTCCTGATGACATTTTCATTTGGAAAATGACCTTGCACTCTTGAGAGATTTGCTTCCTACAGCACAATGAAATCTGGCTGAATGTCAAGCAGAGAGGAGCCGGCCGGAAGTTAGGACTCTTACTCACTCTTGGTCCCTACCTTACAAGGGTAAGGGGCTCTCACCAGACAGACCTCAACATCTTGATGCTGCAGCCTCACTCAGCCATGAGCAGTATTCAAAAGACTCTCAACTGAGCAGGCAAGATCTTCCAGTAATTCCCAGCCAAGTCCACTTGGCAAGGAGATGGTGAGTTACAGTATCAACAAGCCAAGGGCAAAATAACAGGCCAACTAACGCTAGGCCAGATGGTCACCCTGAAGAAGCAATGGAGAAGAGTAAGGGGAAAACTCAAGTCTTCCACTTTTAGTAAAAAGGTGTGGGGAAGGGACTGGAGAGATGGCTCAGCAATTCAGAGCACTTGCTGCTCTTCAGAGGACCTGAGTCAGCCTCTTACAGCTCCAAGGGATCCAAAGCCTCTGGCCTCTGCAGGCACCTGCACATACCCACATGTAGACACATGCTCACCTACACATAATTAAAAATTATAAATATAAATAAAGATTTATATATTTTATATTTATTTATATTTATTATTTATTATATTTATTTATATATCTTTATTTATATTTATTATTTTTAATTATAAAAAAGGGAGTAGGTAGAGGAAGGAGGATCACCACGTTTGAAGCCAGCCTGGGCTACTCAAAATACCAAAAAACAGAGAAGGACACAAGCCTTCCCTCAGCTGCCAAGGTGCTCCATCCTGGCGGAGTCTGAGAACACACTGTGGTGAGACTCTCCTTTCATGCCATGACTAGCCCCATGCCTGGCAGCCCACATCACACCATCTCCAAGCCTGCCTGAACTATTCTGTCTTTATGTGCATGGACGGTGGGTGCGGTGACCATCTCCAAGGACAACACTGGAGTCCTCATAAAGTGCTGTTATAAATTTGGACCTTCTGGACCTGGCCTGTTGGCAAAGACTTGGGCCACTGTGGACGCTGAGAGCTTGGCCTGCACTTGGGGCCTAGAGGCCTGGCCCACAGCTGTGCAGCACTGGAAGGCGATCCTGCAGCCTTGCCAAGCCTTGCCACCACTGCCCCAGCTGAAAGGAGATCAGAAACAAATGCAAGGTCTGAGGAGTCAGGTGCCGCTCAGACCTCTCCTGTCACGTGTTCAATAAAAAGCTGAACTTGGGGGTAAGAGTAGGGAGGACAAATGTACTCAGTGGACTTGCTGATGATTAGATTTAGGCTTGTGTGAGTTTACCCAGGACACAGAAGCCTACGTCACATTTGGATTATGACATTAAAGATAATTTTCCCGTAGTGTTAGGGATAGAACAAACACTCTATCCCTGAACCACAACTCTAGCCCCAACTCTAAAGATCTTAAAGAAAGCAATTACATCTACTGACAGCAAGCAGAACCCAATAAACACCCCATATGTAAATAAAATGGCATTTCATTTCTTCCCCATATCACAGTGGAAGGTAAGGGGTTCACTTGAGTCTTGGAATGAGAAAAATGAAGCACAAAGGCCTTGGCTGATTTGCCTGATGCCTGTGATTGATGGACCTAGGCTTTCACTGTGCTCTCCAACGAGTTGGAGACAGAACTAAAGAATTCAACAAATGGAATCCTAAAAAACAAAACAATGTATAGAAGAAGAGATGGCAAAGCCTAATAGAATCTCAGCATACAATTATCCCTGTCAAGAGAATCCACTATTGGTAGAAGGATAAACATGCAGATTGATGGAAGGATATTGGAAGCTGAGAAATAAGCCATTATGTTTATTACGTTACATTCATTTAAACCATAACAGTCAAGTGATGTTTGACAATGGTGTCTGAATGAGACTTCCCGCCCCACCAACAGCGGGGGCTCCCTCTGGATTAGGTACAAACTACACCCAAATACCTGTTTTCACAGAGAGATCCTTTATTAAGTAGGAAGGGAAGTTAAAGCGGCTGCTTTCTGACTCAGGCAGAAAAACAGCAACCAAAGACCTTGTAGGTGTGATTTCTAAGAGAAAAGGGGAGGTCTGTGTTAGAATGGGCCGGGATGTGGTGGTAATGGAGATAGAGGACTAGGGAGAAGGGGGAGGGGACAAGGGGAAGGAGGCAGGGGTGTATGTCCTGGATGGGCACAGGACTGCCTCTGGATAGAGAGACAGACGTGGCCCATAGGCAAATGGCAGCTTATAAAGGTAAAATGGGAGACCCTGTGTTCAGATGAGGTGTTTAATTTTAATTGGGCATGTTAATTTGGTAAACCAAAGGGGGCTTTTGATTGCTGGACTTTAATACATTGATAGCTGGACTTTGGTAATGAGCCGCAGGAGGAGGAAGTGGCCAAATAAGGGAAGAGACCTTGGTGGCTAGCTTTAGGAATGTAATCTAACGGTTTTTAGCAAGGCAGAGGGAACGGGGGAGAAGGGCAAGGCCTACCAAAGCCATATGCTCAAGTGGGCTAGTGCCCCTTCAGTGTCAAGAAAATCCAACAAGGGAGATACAGTCTTTAGGAGAAAAGCATGCTAAGAGGACTCACTTTCACATGTTAAAAAAAAAAAAAAAAAAAAAAAAAGACTGAGGACCTGCTACTTGTCACATACAGAAATCAGCCCAATATAGATCAGACACTAATATAAGAATGAATAGTGAAGTCAGGTATGTGGCATGCACAGGTAATACTAGCAACCAGAAGGCTGAAGCAGGAAGACCCTGAGTTTAAGGCCAGCCTGGGATATATCAAAAGACTTAATATCAATCAATCAATCAATCAATCAAACAAACAAACAAACAACAACAATGGTACTTCAGAGATGGCTCAGAGGTTCAGAGCACTTGCTGCTCTTATAGAGTGAAGAGGTGTGGTGGTTTAAATAAGACTGGCCCACACTGGTTCATATACTTGAAGGCTGCATCATCAGGGAGCAGCACTATTAGGGGGTGTGTCCTTGGTGGGGTAGGTGTGGCCTTATTGGAGGAAGTGTGTCATTGGGGGTAAGCTTTGAGGTTTCAAGGGCCTAAGCCAGGCCCAGTTGCTCTCTCTCTCTCCCTGCTGCCTGATGATCAGGAAATAGACTGCTCAGCTACTTCTCCAGCATCATGTCCGCCTCCATGCCACCATGCTTCCCACCATGATGATAATGGACTAAAGCTCTGAACCTGTAAGCCAGCCCCAATGAAATGTTTTCCTTTATAAGAGTTGTTGTGGTCATGGTGTCTCTTCACAGCAATAGAACACTGGCACCAGGTTTGATTCTCAGCACCCACATGGAAGCTCACAACGGAAGGGACAGGGCCAGTTGTTTTCTCTCAGGGGCTAGTTTGTTAAGACCTCTGCCCCATATTACCCCACCATCCTATGCTGACTCATGTCTGGCTTCAATCAGACCCTCAGGAAGAACATCCAGTCTGGTAGCCAATCAAGGTCCTACCCAGCCACAAGCAGGAATTGTTCTTGCTGTTTTCAGTCAGAGAGACCCCTGACACAGCAAACAGACCCCGAGACCGCAACCACAGTTGCTGACCAGATGTCATGAGCCAATCATAAAATGATTCCTGTACCAGTAAGGTTCTAACTCAATCACCTCAAAGTACACTTAACCACAGCTGGAATTCCCCTAAGCAGGCTTAAAAGGAACTGTCTTACCCTGGGGTAGACACCATTTTAGGTGGACCCCAGCATGCTGGTTTTTCTGTCTTGAAAATAAAGCTGCTTTCTGCAATTGCATATTGGATGTCTTCTGGTCATTTGGAGTGCTCTAAGGACCCTACAACAACCATACTCAAATTCCAGGGGATCCAATGCCTTCTTCTGACCTCAGCAGATACTAAGCAGGTACAGGGTACACAGACATACATACAGGCAAAACACTCATAAATATAAAATAAAAATAAATGTTTTTTTTAAGTTAACTTTATGGTATGTAAGTTAAGCTTTTTCTTTCATGGACAAAAGACTTAAATAGGCTGTTTACAAAAAAAAAAAAGCACAATATCAAATCTCTCTAAATTCTTATTCTTACACTCCTAGATCAGTGCAGCTCTCAGATCAGCAGAGAAATGTCTGTGCAGTGCATGCTGGGTAACACGGAAACTCACAGCTGGCCAAAGCTCAGCCACAGATGGGACATGCCCTCCCACCAAGGCTGAAGGGTCACCGTGGAGAAAGGGCAGAAAGATTATAAGAGCCAAAGGTCCAGAAAGATCAGCGTGAAGCCGTGTCTTCTGGACATGACAGGACCACTGTACTCATGAACTCACAACAGCTGTGGTTGCCCGCTCACGATCCAGCCAGTCGACACTTTAGCATGTATAAGAAGGGGTTCATGAACCCCTAGCCCTGCCTGAGGACACTTGATGGCTTCTGGGGATCCAAGAGTCAGCTTATCAGGAACCACACCCTTAAAGAAAACTGACTCCAAGTTCATCCGACAATAGTCTTCAGAACTCTAGGGGAAGTCAGAAGAAGCAAGCTACAGTCCAGATCAGGAAAGCAGATTACACACGATGATAGTTTTTTGTTTGGGTTTGGTTTGGTTTGTTGAGACATAGTATTACTCTGCAGCCCAGGCTGACCTAGACTCACTATGTAGCAGAGGCTGGCCTTGATCACTCATAGTGATCCTTCTGCCTCAGCCTCCCAACTGCTAGAATCACAGGCTGCTTTTTTTCTTTTTTTCTTGGCATGCATTAATTGTACAAAATACTGCATTTCGTTATGACACAACTGAATTCTAACTTTTCCTAAATAAATGTTTTGGAAATATCAGCAATATGACACATTCTTCTAGGCCTCCTTCTTTTCTTTTCAGTGAAACGCGTGTGCTCTCCGAGTCAGACAGACAAGGTAGTGTTCCCAGAACACCTACTAAGTACCTCTCTTGGTGCCAAGCACCTGATAATCAGAGAAGCCAACCCACAGTCCTTCCAGGGCTGCTGCTGAATAAAGCAGCCATGCAGGAGGTCCCCTAGCCGGGGAAAGTTGTCTTCCTGTGGGCCCTTATCTCCTCTCCACTTTTCTGTGCTTCTATAATAAAATCCGACCCCAGCTACAACAGACTGGTGCTCTGTGTAGCTGTAGGAGAACACTTAGGTCAGGGGCACAACCAAAGACGAACCACTGACCCATTTCTTTCACCGAGGAGGAGCATGGCCAAACATATCTAAACCAAGTCAGGCACAGCACTCAGCTCAGCAGATTCTAAGAGAAAAAGTGGGGGCGAGGGCTCAGTAGCTTGTTTCTTGAGGAGTGGGCTATAATGACTGAGGAAGAAAATCTTAATAACCACCAAAGGGCAAAGCAAAGGGTTTTGTTGGAAGGCCCCGCCTCATCAGCGGGTGCTCATTAGGGTTCCACTGGGGACCGTACTCAGCAGACGGAGCCATCAAATCTGCATCCGACGGAGTGAAACGGGCAGATTCAGCTCTCCATCTTCGTACTTTTAAGTTAGACCCCTTAGGGTTTCTGGGAGGGTGTTAAAGCCATCAATACGTTTAAGTGGTTTTGCTGACAAGGACTACTGGCTTTATTGGATAATTTCCCAAGTGTTAGCAAAGGTAGGTCTTGAAGTTCCCCACAGATAGAACAGAGGGATAAAACACAGTTCCACCCTCACACCCACCTACCCTCCCATCCCCAGTTTTTAATCCAGTTCGTTACAGTAAGAATTAGTAAACGAGACAGACTGAAGCTTTCTGGTTAGTTCACATCAAAGTCTGTGTACCTGCATCAAAAATACTCCAGGCTTGAACTCAAAATTACCTGTCCTCTCGACATCCTTGAGTCTGTTATCTCTGGACTGAGAGCCTGACCTGCCTGAGGGTGTCCATGAAAGGAATGGCTAGGAAAAGCTAGTCTGCCAGGACACGATATACCACACTGCTGCCTTTGCCCCCAGAAGAATTCACAGAGGCAAGACCACAGCCAGGAAGCAAAGTCAGGTCCCTGGTGCTTTTGTTGCTGTTGTTTGTTTTTTCGAGACAAGGTTTCTCTGTATAACACTCCTGGCTGTCCTGGAACTCGCTTTGTAGACCAGGCTGGCCTTGAACTCACAGAGATCCACCTGCCTCTGCCTCCCAAGTGCTGGGATTAAAGGTGTGCACCACCACCCCTGGCCCCTGGTGCTTTTGGCTGGCTGTGAAGTAGATGCTGCTGAACTTTTTTCTAAGACAATCTTCAAAATATTCCCAGTCAAAACAAGGCAGGGAACACTTAAAATTGACAGTCTTAAGCCTTTTGTGCTTTTAGCAGAAGAGGTGATTTCTTCTACCTACATCACATTTGCGCACCCCTGAGAACACAGTCAGTCAGAACGCTACAGATTCAGGGCAAAGGTGGGCTGGGGCTGCTCCGGTTATGAAGAAGGCAGGTGTCTCAATGGTGGTCTTGGTGACCAGATGGTGACAGAAGTTCCAGATGCGCTGTTGACAGCAGCATGTAGCCCAACAACTCACAACAAGGACCCCGTCCCCAGCATCTCTTTTATCTGCTCCTTCACCCTCCATGGGTGCACATAGCTGACATGGACCTACACTTTAATCTTTTGTCTTTGAACTTCAGACTACGTATTGGCTTCTTTATCCACCTGGACCCCATGGCTCAAAGGTTCTGAAGAAGCAAGCTCTAGGGCTGAAAAGTCTTAATTTTTATATTTTGATTGATTAATTGATTGATTATTTCATGTATATGGGTGTTTTGCCTGCAAGTGTATCTGTGTACCACTTGCTTGCCTGGTGGTCACTAGGGCCAGCAGAGGGCATCAGATACTGTGGAACTGGAGTTACAGGCAGTTATGGACTGACATGTGGATGCTGGGAATCTTCTCTCTCTAGCCCAGCCCAAACTTCTAAAAAGTCCTTCAAACTAAGCGTTATTGGGTACCTCTGTGTTGTGTAGCCATTTCCTATGAACTGAAACATATCCTCCTGGAGGGAAGCTCTTCTTAGAGTGCTAAGGAAATGGGAAGCTCAGGAAGTTCCGAGGTCCCTCCCCAGATTTATGTAAGCAGCAAACAATTGTTGGGAACTGGGGACTCTGTGGACTGCCTGCTTGCTGTTCAGGGAGCTGCAGGGATGCAGCTTTTACGAGTCACCACCATGCTGGGGTGAGCTTTTTCTGATATGGATGTCACCCATGCCTCTTGTCCTAGTCACTGTTCTGTGGCTGTGAAGGGACATCATGACCAAGGCAACTCTTATAAAAGAAAGCATTTAACTGGGTGCTTGCTTACAGTTTCATAAGTTTAGTCCAGTAGCTGAGAGTTACATCCTGATCCACAGGCTGAGAGAGGGAGAGATACTGGGCTTGGCATGGGCTTTTGAAACCTCAAAGCCCACCCCCAGTGACACATTTCCTCCAGTGAGGCCACACCTCTTGACCCTTCTAATCCTTTCAAATAGTGCCAATCCCTGGTAACTAAATATTTGGATACGTGAGCCTATGGGGGCCACTCTTATTCAAACTACTACACCTGTAATTGACAATGTCTGACCAATAAAAAATTATTAGGTATAACAGTTTGTAGAGTAAGTGTCCCCCAGAGTCTCATGAACTAAAGGCTTGATCCCAGTGCAGCAGTATTCCGAGGTGGGGTCCCAGAGGTGATGGGTGTTTACCACTGTGGTGGCAGTGGGACCTGGGAAAATGGGGACCATAAATGGGGCAAACTAAAGTCTCAGGCCACAGGCAGACAATTTGTATCCTGAAGGTTAAGAAGAGTCACATGAGTAAAGCTCTCAAGAGTTCAAGCTGTATAAAAGTCACATGGCAAGCCACACACGGCAAAAACGCATTCTCCACAGAGGCACATAAGGATAATAGCAGCAAGCAATAGTGAGTGACTGAAGTCAGCTCACTCCTGTCTGCTACACCTAGAGGAGCATGGAAACACGGTCCCAGGACAACTCCATGTTTTAAAAAACTGAAGTCACGGGCTCCAGAGATGGCTCAGCAGTTAAGAGCGCGGGCTGCTTTTCCAGAGGACCTGGGTTCAATTCCCAGCACACCCACACGGCAGCTCACAATGGTCTGTAAGACTTGTTCCATGGGATCTAACACTCTCACACAGACATACATTTGGACAAGATGCCAATGTCCATAAAATATAAACAAATAAAATTTAAAAAGTAGAAACTTAAGTCACAAGAATCTCATTCTGTTTTCTCACGAGCACTCAGAATTCTCCTCACACAACTCCATTCTTGGATCGTGTTCCGACAGACGGGCAGTGAGGGTATTAACCTCACTAATGAAATCATAGCCTCAGTGGCCAATAAGAGGCATGGCCTGACAGCAAGTCATGGGGTGTGCCTTTAAAGCATACATCTCATCCTCAATCCCTTCCTTTCTATCATCCCCCTTTCCTCTCTCTCTGCCCACAGCGCTGTGAGATGAGCAGCCTCACTCCCCAACATGACACTCTGCTTGTCCACAGGGTCACAGAACTGGGCCAAAACAAACTCTTCTGGTTTGAAAATGAAGAATGAGAGGAGAGCACTCGAAGGGTTCCTACAACTGCATATGCTCAAAATTAGACATGGGACATATGTGTGTGTGCATGATCCAAACGGAAGGCTACAGTTCCTGAGATGAAAACCGCACTGGACGACGCACTGAGTGGCAAATTAGACACTTTCAGAGAAAAGGCTGCTCGGCTTAAAAACAATCCTAGAAGTTATCAGAAACTGAACACAAAAGGTAACTGTCACTGGATATCGTCCATCACTGATGAAACCACTGTTCTGCTAGGACCGTTTCCAGTATGAAGTCACAGCCCTCTATGTTTGTGTCTCCACACACAGCGTGTTTCTGGCTGCTTTTACATTTTTCTATCAGTACCTTTGAACAATTTGCTCGTTAGCTGTCTCTGCCATAGTTTTCTCCATGATACTATGCTTGCAATTATTGAGATTCTTTGACGTCTGGGGTTACAGATGCCATCGAATTTGAGACACCTAGCTATGTCCAGTGGCACGGGCCTATAATTCTAGCTACTTGGGAGGCTTGCAGGAGCATCACAAGTTCAAAGTCTGCTTTGGCTACAGAACAAATTAAATGTCAGTGTGGGTAAAGTAGTAAGAGCCTGTTTCAAAAAGAAAGCTGGGAATGTAGCTTAGCAACAGAACTCTTGTCTATTATATGTGAGGCCCCGTATATGAGCCCTAGCATCATCATCATCATCATCATCATCATCATCATCTTTACACACACACACACACACACACACACACACACACACACACACACAGTGAAATACTTGACAAACAAGAGGAGAGAAAATAATTATCACCAGCAGATCTGTTCTCTAAAAATTCCCAAAGTAATCTAGGGATGCCACTAAGTAGCAGAGTTCTCGCCTAACATGTATAAGGCCTTGTGTTTGATTTCCTAAAACTGAAAAAACACTAAGAAGAATAAAAGGGGCTACAGACATCAGATGTTTCTGTATTAGGGCACGAAGTATGCACAATCTCTGGGTCTAATCATCAACAAATGCAAAACAACCCCTGACCCTCAACATTCCAGAAGGAAATATGGACGAAAAAAAGACTCGAACTATGATGGAACTCTGTGATTAAACCTATGGTCTCTTGGTTCCTGCTATGGAAACCTCTCTAAAGAATAACAGCTTAAACAGAAGTCTATGGAATGACACCTTCCAGGAGCAGATCTCTTGATCCTGACAGCTAAGCACGGTCCGGCCTGGTTAAGGCTTGTGTGAGCGACACGGTAAACAGCACAGTGCAGCATGTAGGACTGCAACAGAGGGGAACGTACTTGAAAGGAAAAACATGGGAGCTCCTTTACCATGAAGGGGCTTGCTGTAGCCTGACAGTGACTGTGTCAACTGAAGATACACACTGGATCAAACAGCAAAGCGGCAACTAAGTAACCAATGAGGGAAACAGCACACTGTCAAAACAAAACAAACACACAAACAAACAAAAACCATTAAGCCTAAAGAGGAAAACAGGAAAGATAAGCAAGGAATGGCTAAATAGAAAACAAATAATGTGCCAAAAGCCTGTCATACCAGCTCTGCACAAGCAGAGGCAGCATTAGAAGTCCAAGGTCATCCATGGCTACTTCCTGAATTGAAGGTCAGCCTCAGATATATGACATCCTAACTCAAAAAGCAAGCAACAACAAAAACCTCTTGAGAAGCAAAGCCAGGAAGATCACTTGCTGTTTGAGGCCAACCTGGTCTCCATAGTGAATTCCAGGCCAACCAGGGCTATGTGGTAAGACTGCCTCCAAAAAAAGATGAAGGATTTTTAAATATTGTCATGTGACAAGACATCCATAGTCAGATTCAATTGTGGTATACAAGAAATTCACTTCAACCAGTTGTCATAACACATACCCTTTAATCTCAGCATTTGGGAGGCAGAGGCAGGTGGATCTCTGTAAATTCAAGGCCAGGCTGGCGTAAGTAGTGAGCTCCAGGACAGCCAGGGCTATGTAGAAAGATCCTGTCTCAAAAAAATAAAAATGAAAAAACGAAAACATTCCCCAAAGCCAACCACATTTGAGACCATGGAAGAAGCCATTGTCATAAATTTGAAAGGATACAAGCAAGTCATACTAAGTATCTTCTCAGATTGGAGTGGAATTAAATTGGAACCACAAATTTAAAGCCAACTTGTGTCAAACTAAAATTTTACAAAAGGGTGTAGGGGAGAATGACCTAGGGGTCTCACTCAGTGGTAGAACACCTGCCTAGCACACTATGGCTCTGGGGTCAAATCTCAGCACAGCAGAACTCTGGCTGACCTGTCAGGAATTAAAAGGCAGATCCTAAAATTCATATGGGAATTCAAGGGACCCAGAATGGCTGACATAATCTACAAAAAGAACAAACTTTGAGAATTGCGTTTACAGATCTCAACACTGACTTCAAGCAAAGTGTCTGCAAAACACAACTTCACCTTCAAAGGAAATAAGAAATAGTTTATTCTGAGTGACTTGGGAACAAGGACTCTGAATGATGTGTTCCATTGTGGAAGCAGAGACAGATGTGATAACTTCAGGCATTTACTAAACACACTGGTGCATCAGATAGGCAGGTTATAATCAAGGAAACAAGTCTATCTTATAGGTCTCTATTTGAGGGCTCATGGAAGCTAATGGTCTCCTAAGTTAATACATCCCAAAAGCTTTAATCTGATAGCTGTAAGGGTAGGTGACAGAGATTTAGAGGTGGGTGATGAATAGCTATAAGTGACTAAGGACAGTTGGAGAGAATCTTAGTTCTCAATCTGTAAGACCTGCAACATTTCAACTCTCCATAGTCATGAAAGGTCAATCAATATGTGGAACCTTTAGCATGGGCGTGGCCTTTTCAGGGACCTCCCATTCAAACCACAGTACTTCAGACTGTATTGTACTACCATAAAGGTGAACATATTGATCAACTGAAAGTCCAGAAAAAGCCCTCCTGTTTAAAAAGGAACTAATTTCCAACAGAGCTACAAAGGTGATTACTGGGAAGAAAAAAGCTGTTCTACAAAGGGTGCTGAGAACTTAGTACTCACAAAATTACCTAGTTATTCTGAATCTGCTTTGTGCTATTCTGATGGACGTGGAACACAGATCTAAATGCAGAAGTTAAAACTAACTTTCTTACAAGAATATACAAAGGTTCCGCGTGGGAAAGGATTTCTGCAATCATGAATCTGATAAGGAACTTCTATAAGAATGTATAAAGAGGGGGGCTGGAGCGATGGATCAGTGGAAAGAGTTCACACAGTTCTAACCTGTCAGACCACCTCACAAGATGACAATGAT